>AWOL01S0008857.1:4354-66854 GCA_000715115.1 Nicotiana otophora
TGTGTAAGCTGCTACTGCAAGCTGCTGTGTAAGCTACTGCTGCAAGCTGCTGTGTAAGCTGCTTGTAAGCTGTTGTAACACATATAGATAATCTTCTACCATGGGTAATATTTATCCATAACGGAGTACCGAAAGGATAAGTTTCTTCAGGAGGCTTATTTCCAATGGAGTACTAAATGGATAAACATATTTACGGCGGAGCCTCATATGGATAAGCTTTTTCAGGAAGCTTATTTACAATGGAGTACTAAATGAACATCCATAATATAATATATTCATAACAAATGAAAAGTTATGGCGGATGTATGCGCCAAAATATTTTTTGCATAATTATTTTTAATGGGATGAAAATTAAACATCAGGGCTTAAAAAGACCACCCCGTGAAAATTGTTGAAAATGGTTAGATACAAACCATATTTTTTATTTTCTCGAGTTTATCCTAATACTAAATCTTTTTTCTGTCAACTCTCATCCAAAGAAGAAATAAAAGTTAAATAGCCTTAAAAATAACTGTGGAATATATAATATTTATACGATTTAACGTACAATATATGGGGAAAAAGTAAAGAAAAAGCATCTCCTTTATAAATCATGAAGCGATGACGGATGAAACAAACAACCTTCAACCGAGGGTTTTACAGGGTTTAACAGAAGCAAATACTCCAGCACCATACCAGGTTCTTTCCCTGAACACCACCATGAGAAGAGTTTCATCTTTAGCTGCTCCACATCTCCAGGAGTACGCCAGAACTTCTTTCGCTCTCATTTCCAAAGACTTCATCTCCCACCTCTCTTCCCTCCCCAGCACCAGCATCAATACAAATGAACCCTTATCCCCTCAACCATCAAATACCCATCTCAAATCTTGCAAAAATACTCAAGATTTACTCTTCTCCAATGTCAAAACTCAAACTTTCAACACACTTGTGGACCAAAACCCACCTCAATTATCCTCAAGACAGAGAAAGATTAGAGAAAGATCACAACTTGAAGAGGCTTTTGAGTCAGCAAAGACCATTCAAGAAATGCTTCAGGTCTTTCAAGAAATGGAGACAAGCTTTGATGAGAGGGAACTTAGTTTGCCATGTTTGAGAATAGGTCTCAAACTTGACCAAGAAGGTGAGGATCCTGAAAAGGCTCTATCTTTTGCTAATAGAGCTTTGAAAATCTTGGATAGTAATGATAAATTGTCTTTGCCTCTTGCCATGACTTTGCAATTGTTGGGTTCTGCTTGTTATAGTTTGAAAAGATTTAATGACAGTTTAGGATATCTTAATAGGGCTAATAGGGTATTGGGTCAATTAGAAAAGGATGGTTCTTGTAGTGCTGAGGATATTAGGCCTATTCTTCATGCTGTTCAGCTTGAATTGTGTAATACGAAAACGGCTATGGGGAGGAGAGAGGAGGCCCTTGCTAATCTTAGGAAGTCCTTGGAGCTGAAAGAGATGACTCTGGAAAGTGATAGTAAAGAACTTGGAAATGCAAACAGGGATGTAGCCGAGGCATATGTCGCGATTTTGCATTTTAAGGAGGCTCTACCATTTTGTTTGAAGGCTTTGGAGATACACAAGGCACAACTTGGGCTTAATTCTGTAGAGGTTGCACATGATAGGAGGCTCCTAGGAGTTATTTATACTGGATTAGAAGAACATGAGAAGGCATTGGAACAAAATCAATTATCACAAAGAGTTCTGAAAAACTGGGGTCTTGATACTGATTTGCTTCGTGCTGAGATCGATGCAGCCAATATGCAGATAGCCTTGGGGAGATATGATGAGGCCATTAATACTTTGAAGGCTGTTGTTCAGCAGACTGGAAAAGAGAGCGAGGATAGAGCTATGGTCTTTATCTCAATGGCAAAAGCATTATGCAACCAGGAAAAGTACATGGATACGGAGAAGTGCCTTGAAATTGCATGTGGAATCCTTGGAAAGAAAGAAAAAGTTTCCCCTGTTGAAGTTGCTGAGGCATACATGGAAATTTCTATGCTGTATGAGACAATGGATAAGTTTGAAGCTGCTATATCACTATTAAAGAGAACACTGTCAATGCTTGAAAAGCTGCCTCAGGAACAACATTCAGTTGGAAGTGTTTCAGCGCGAGTTGGTTGGTTACTGCTCTTAACTGGTGGGGTGCAGAATGCTATTCCTTTCTTGGAGGATGCAGCTGAGAGGCTGAAAGAAAGCTTTGGATCAAAACATTATGCAGTTGGTTATGTTTACAATAATTTGGGTGCAGCATATTTGGAATTGGATAGACCACAATCTGCTGCACAGGTTTTTGCGTATGCCAAGGATATCATGGATGTTTCTCTTGGTCCTCATCACATCGATTCAATTGAAGCATGCCAAAACCTTTCAAAAGCATATGCTGCCATGGGGAGGTAAGAAAATCAATATCTTCTTTAAGTTATATCGGCATTTGTTAGTATGCGTTTTTCTCTTTGAATGCCATTACCTTTACCAAATACCAAGTACACCATCTGAGCAATTGAAATCTATGTTATATGAATCCTTCATTCGTGCTCATGTACCAATTAAATGGGCCTGTGAGGTAGGTACAGGTACGCCATGCCAAATATAATAAAAATTAGCAAAAACTGCACGTACTCGTATCCAATACTTGCACATCCCTGTATCGTGTATGTTTAAATGAGTTCATGCAACATTTATTGAAACAAGAAGTTAAAATCTTCAAGTTGATTTGTGAGATTACCTTTCTGCCTTTTCTTATTTCATGTTGCCTCTTGAATTTGTCGATATGCATCTTATATGGTGCTGTCTTTTTTATGTATTCCTCTTATACATCTTATTAATAGGTCAAGGGAATATGGGCTCCTCTTAGTAGCCTTCAGTATACCTTGTTTATCTGACATGTTGTTTCGTAAGCCAAGCTTCTGCATGCTCTATTTGTCCTCTGTGCTCTCATACAAGTTGTCAAAAACTAGTCTTTCCAGCGCTATAATGTACTGTGTCCTAGCGGTATACACTGCCTCATGACTGTTCTGCCACATTGGAAGTATATCGATACCAACTTTTAGAGTCTCTCTTTTCTTCATAGAGATTATTGGTCTGCTGCTACTATGTGACTTTGATAGAGTATCTCCTCAGTTTGATCATGTTGAGACAGCTTACTACCAATAGATTTGATCAATCATCTGTAATCATTCATGGTTGGTATGAATTCCTATTTTTTTTAAAGATGGAGATATGTAAAGGAGGATAGTAGATGGAAACAACACCAAAACCTGTACTTATCCATCTCGGAAGGTGACTTGACACAATTGAAATATCTTGTGAAGCTTTAATTGCAACTATTAGTTGTTTGAGCTTGATTCACACATATGAACCATAGTAGATCTAACAATTGATAAAGTTTATCTAGCTAAGTAGATAGCTTGACATTCGTAGCTTTGCAACCAAGTGTATAGCATAGCGGTCGAAGAAGTTGAAATGAACATCAATGGAGACAAGGGTTCAAATCCAGCAGAGATAAAAAAAAAATAAAACATTAGGTGATTCTTCCCATTTGCCTAAATCTTGGTGGATAGAGGTAACAAATAGCTGTATGTAGTACCCGATGGGATAGTCGAGGTATGCAAGTTGGGCCGGACACCAGTATCAAAATACAAGCTTAGTGGTGAAGAATCTATAATTAGTAGATTAGGTCAAGGATATAGAACTAACCAATAATATTTGAGGCCGAGGAAATGTTTTTTCTCTTGTGAGATTTAGAAAACATCTTTTTCCCCTTCTGATGAGTAAAGGTTATTCACAAAACAGCGCCAAGAGAGTGCTGGAAATACAAGATGTATGAATTAGTCTCCTATTCAAGATGCAAGGAGTCTAGACAGTCAAAAGTGGTGTCAATAGAGTTAAAAGGAGTGTCAAAATCATGTACATCTTTCATCTTACACCAAAAAGAAGACGACTTTACGCAAGTAAATATTTTTGAGAAGGGAAAAATATTTCATTAAAGATAATGCACAGGGTTATTTTTGAGAAGTAAATATTATGCAATGAATTTCATTAATGCTTTCAAAAATCTGGAACTTCTTTCCTTCGTTATTGTCCATATAATGCACAGGGGTATGCTATTCCATATTGTCTTCAGTTGTGGTGCAGTTCTCTCTTTACTGGTATCATCCTTCTTACTCCCAACAGCCTTCTAAACTTTCTCCATATATGGGCATAGAGACAGTGAAGAAATAGGTGTGCCGAGTCTTCTTCTGCATTATTACACAGGTAGCATCTGCAACAAATATGTATCCCTCCATAGATTTTTCTGGGTGGGGCAGGTTTTGTGCATTACTATCCATGTGGAGCACATTACTTTTAGGGATTTCTTGTTCTTCCTTAACCTTTTAGGGCCAGTTGCTTCCTCTGCCATAACCAGCAAGTTATAGCAAGACTTACCGAAAATGAGCTACTCTAACCTGCTTTCCATGCAGGTGAATCTAATGTTGAGCCTAGGCTTGGGGCATTGTCCAGCTTAAGAATATGTTCGGCCACTCTTATAAAAAAAGAATAAGAACATGTTGGGCCACCCTTTCTTCCAAATCCTGATAATTTCATTCAGAATTATAGTTCTCACCTGTCAGTTAATCTTCAGCCTTCAATAGTAATTTCTTGCTTTCCTTAATGGACCTTATTCTAGCCATGCTTCTTGCCACATTTTGATCTTCTTTTCATCAGCAACTTCCAGTTTTACTAGTGTGTGAAATTCATGTCGTGAGTTCCTTATGCTTTTCCAAACAGCAAACTGATATGTTAGGTAGGGTTACTGTCCTGGTACACCAAGCTCTGTGCATCCAGAGGGCTTCTTCTCTACCGAATCTTCATAACCATTTGAACAGCAGGCATTTGTTCTGTAGCCTCTATTTTTTTTTTTAAAAACTTCTATGTCCACTTTTATTGTGGTTTCGGTTACGGTAGACAGTTTCACGCAGTGGATCGCAATTTTCTTCCCATAGAAAACTGCTCCTTATTCTGTTCGATGTTTCTCAACATATGCAGGCACATGGAACATGAACATTATATATGTAAGAATACTATCCAAGACACCATTAGGACGAACATGATTGCTAGTATTGGAAGTCTCTTTTCAAACTTTTCAATCACACCTTGTGTATCAGGTTCCACCTGTTTTTTTCTCCCAAAGGAATGCCCAAGTATACTTTTGGTATTTCCTCAACTCTACAACCCAAAGTGTCTGCTAATTGCTGGTTGTTCCTTAACTCGTTTATTTGAAACAAAGATCTCTATCTCAGATTTTTATGTAAGCCCAAATACTACCTCGAATAAAATCAAAATGACCCTTAACTATTATAGTTGTTTCTCTTCTGCCCCATAGAAAATAAGAGCATCATCATCATCATAAACTAGAGGGTTTTAGGGAACTCCTAATTTGCCTAAAAAACCCAATCGTGTACTAGTGTTGGAATGAAATAAATTCAAATAAACCGGATTGGACATAGAGGATTATATAGCCAATCCCGACTAGTTTGAGATTAGGAAGTAGTTTATTTATTGAATTGATCTTAGGACAATCGATCACATCAAGCTAAGTGATTTATATTGTATACTCTACAAAGGATACCCATGTATTGGCTCAGAAAACAAACTATGTGGTATAATTTGTTTTGGTTGAAGAAAGATGTTCTGCATGTAAAAGCCTTTTTGATTTACCCCAAACCCTACATTTGGAGTTTCCTTTTTATGTTAACAGAAGATTATGCGTCTGAAAAAGAAAATGAACTTGAAAAATGGAAAGCTCAAACAGAACCTTTTCTATCCAAGAAATTTGATCAGCGTAGGAAGTTTGTTCAAAATTGTTCCCTGGGTATTATTTAATGGTGTCCAGCATCTAAATGGTGCATAGGTTGCACAAATCACACCACCTCTGTTTTGAGCATTTCCTAGAAGTGTCAAGATAGACATAGTTCCACCTGTAGTGCATTGGCATTAATACTCTTAATAGTTTAATTGGGGTCAACTGCCCCACTCAATTCCATTTGGGGTCGCTGGTACTGCTTATGCTAAATTTAATTGCGACTTACTAGCTATAACCGAATAGCATCTTTCTTCATTCCTTTGCTTTTTCAGTAGCAGCAGCACAATACATTAGATTATTAGCTTGTACAAGGATTGAAGCTGTTCAATTACCACTATGCCAGAAATTAAATCATCTGGTTATTACTGTTTTCGGATTTTCTTGAGTTAGATAAGGGCTTTAAGGAGCCTTTCTGTGCGTCCAGAAAAATACTTCATAACCTTGGATGACATGTTGATAGGCAGATACTGATATTGATTTTCTTTGTAATATGGTTTTATGATCAATTCCGACCGGCTACATTCATATATTTCTTAGTTGTCATACTTCTCCATGCTTTCTGTTATTGCATCTGTTTTAGACTCTTAGGTGGAAACTTATATGCTACAAGCGTGTTCTCCGTACACTTCTAAATTTGAGGACAAAAATATTGTCTTTATAATGTTTCCACTGACCTTTAGTCATCTTTGTAAAATAAAATCCTCAGAAGCAAATAGATTAAATCTCGAGAAGGCTCTGCGGAAGTGCAATTTAAGAATCTTGAAGAAGTGGATGCAGTGATTTGCTCATGCAACTTCAGGGCTGTCAGGGCCAATTATGCTTCCCGGGGTTCAGTAGTTGTAGCATATGCCTCCAAATTCAACGACATAATTACCTGGACCTGTACATGTTCTCCTAAAACCTTAGGTTTGGAAATCAAATTTGCCGAGAACTGAGCTAAATTGACCGTTGCAAGTGAGTTTCTTCAATTATAACTTTAAGCTCCTGAAGAGGTTTGAAATTGAAAGAAGTTCGTTATCTATAGAAAAGTACGATCGCGCGAGGTACTTGTTCACTTTTTTTTTTCCGTGTGTGTGTGTGTGTGGTGAGCATATATATATTGTTGACTGGTTTGTTCTAGCTTTTGTGATGTTCTTGATTGAGTGTGAAAAGATGTCTAACCTTTTAGATGGGATTTTTCAGCTATCACCTTGCAATAAACTTCCAGGAGAAAGCAATAGAGGCTTGGGAAGGCCATGGTCCAAGTGCAGTAGATGAACTTAAGGAAGCTCATCGACTTCTCGAACAACTGAAGAAGAAAGCCTCTGGTATATCTGATGAGATCGTGATGAAGGCCTTGCCTTTGGCTAATTCTAGTGAAGTTGGCTTTAGTAGTAACTCGCAAGTTGGTATTCCAGTCATTGAGAGGCAAAGAAGTGCAACATAAGTTTCTACATAAGTTTATTAACGCCCTCTTTCCCTTGAAGGAATAATACCATTTGTTAGTTTGATGTTTCCTTTTCGCTGGAATACATTCTTATAAGCTTCACTGAAGATATTAAAGCTACAAGATCCATCAGTCTGCAAAACTTTCATCTACCATGATAAGTCGTTTTTAATATTCAAACCTCTGTCATTATTTACCAGATGCTGGAAATCACATAGCTAAGAATGCTGCTGATTCATTTTCATTCCCAAGTGTATCTGGTTGATATGTTTTGAATCTTCATGTTCAAAGAATGCCAAATTACTGGATGAGTTTAAGTCGTCTCTGGTTTTTTGGGCTTCCAGCAAGGTTCTTTTTGTCGTTGCTAATATTGGACAGAGACGCTTTTAAATGGAACGACCTGAACAATGAGTAAGCATATAATCAACTTTAACTTGTTTGAGAATGAAACATAATTATATGCCATGTTCACTTGTCTAATTCACATTTTGACGAGTTTGACTTGTTTGGGATTGAAGGATAGTTGTTGCTTGTTACTGGTGCCAATTGCTTACTAAATATCATATGCTTCTAGGTGTTGTTTACGGAAATATAGGAATAAGTGATGTTGGTGCTGACGAAACTCACGTGGCATAGAAACATGGAATTTGACGTGGGAATTGACCATGCTACATTTTCGTTTATTGTCTCTTCATTTTGTGACATAAAAATTTGGAACACGCAGAATCTTTAATAAAAATTTTGTACGGGAGAAAGAGAGTTTGAATTACTTTATTTTCGTAGATTGTGAATCTTGAGGTTTGACTTTTTTCTGTTAATACTTTATTAGTGCATTCACATTGATAAAAAGACTTTCTAATTAAGCAATGGTCTACTTATATCATTTTGATTTTTGGGCTCCACTATTACCTTCTGAAAATATTCAAGAAATGAATAGCCTGCGCATGAGAATTGTCCTCGGTTTGATCTTTGCATAGAGTTGTTTAGCTAAACAATTAACAATTCTGCATTAGGTAAGGAGAGATGTCGAAAGCTATCCAGTTCCATTTTGGATTCATTGACAAAAAAGCTCTCCAGTTTGGTACTACTTAATATGTGTTTATGTTCTTGATAGTATGAATAATATTTTATACTAATAAGTGAAGCTGACCGGCAACATGTAATATCAAGTATGATATGGTAATCTGAAGAATCGAGAAATAATATGCTATAACTGATTAAATTGCACAGTATTTTTTTTTATTTATTTAAAGCTGTTTATCATTTAAACTCTTAAATTATAGATTCCAACTCTTTCCTCTGCTCCAAGACAGCTTAAGGCCAGTTTTGATGTTCACATTTTGTGCCTAGAAAAATGTGCTCTTCAAGTTTGACCGATTATATCTGTGGTGATTATAGTATTAACTTCAGAAAAACATCCATTAATATGGCCTAAAAACTTTTGTGATGCTGTAATGGGCCCCTTGCCATGGATTGGACCCTTATCTCATTTCTTTTAGTCTCTCTCTCTGGTTTTCTCAGACTCTCAAGATAAAAAGGATAAGAGATCAAGTAGTCGAGATTAAATAGAACACAATCATTTTCACTCATGACCAATAGCTACAAGAAACAAAATTATTTTGCTACCTAGCCATAATGTTTTAGCTATGATTTTTTCTGAACAGCTATCTCCTATTCTTGTACTAAGAACAATCAAAATATCTTCACTTACAACCATGAACCAAATTTGAAGCAAAAGGTAAAAGAAACTAAAAAAACCATGTTAGTATTTGTATCAGGGAGTCAACTTTGCAGCAAAGACTGAACAAACTAACAGATTCCAGATTATACTTAAAATTCAAAGGGTAAAACTGAAGTTTTGGATCTTCTATGTCCAAAAGAAAAGATTGATTTGCGAATTGATCTACTGCTACTTTCTCCATTATTTCTCACCTCTCTGAGGTGTCTATTATGCCTTATCATCTCTTGCACTGACAAATAAACATGTCGGTCCGCCGCAGAGTCCATAGAGAAAGATCTCCTAATTGGCTCAACTGAAAACTGAGCATCTTTCTCTCTTACATTAATGCATTCATCGCCCATAATTGAAAACTTTCTTGTTTGCTGTTTTGTTAACTTTCCAATCCTCTGCTCAAATTTTCTTGAAGAGTGACTTCTTGATTGAGACTGCAACAATTCCCTACTAATAGAGTTACTTCTATTTTGTGCCTCAAGTTCACCACTTAATTCAATCACTACAAAATCTTCTTCACTCCCTAAAATGCTACTTCTTCTAAGAAGTGGAATATGAGGATCTTGAGGTGATGAATTTGGTGCAACAATCATATCAAGTGGATGTTTATTTGTTGCGCCAGAAATACTAGTTCTACAAAGAGGACAACTAGCATTATTTTGAAGCCAAATATCAATACAATCCAAGTGAAAAGCATGGCTACATTTAGGAAGAAGTCTTAACATTTCATCTTCTTTAAACTCATTCAAACAAACCACACATCTCCTAAAACTTCTTTCACCAACTCTATTTCTGCTGTACTGAAAAGTTGGAATATCTCTTATCACCAATTCGTCGAGTCCTCTGCTTTCTCTTGAAGGGGAATAGCCCATTAAAGGGTCTTCATATTGGCGTGGCCGCGTACTAAAAAAGCGTCTTAAAGGGTCGAATTGTTGCCAGTTGATGCAGCATTTAGAGACAAAGATATAGTAGCTGACTAGCAGAAAACCTATGGCCATAATTCCTAACATTGCAACGCCAATTATTGGGAAGCCACTGCTTGAAACTGCACCCATTGGAGGTTGAGTTATACTAATGTTATTCTGCTGGTTTTTGAATGAAAAAAGATGTCTTGGTGCTGCATCCATTAACACTATAAAGAAGATGTATACAATATATATGCTTGTTATCTATGAGAAAAAGATGTTTGAAAAGAGATGAATGGTGTAATAATATGATGAGATCTAAGCTGAGTCACATATGTTTTGTATGAGTGAAGAAAAAGAAGCCAAGGAAGTGGAGAAAAATTTTCTTATGGAGGAACAGGTCAGAAATGAAATAGGATGAGTTTTATCAACAGCTCAAAACTTGGAAAGTCAAATATGAATAAATAAATAAGATCATTGAATGAAGTGGGAGAGTTTTGAGGAACACATGCACTTAGTTATTATGTGTAATAAGTGCTGTTCAAGAGAGAGAGAGAGAGAGAGAGAGAGGTGTTTGAAAATGCAGAGACATGGAGATGGGAGTTGGAGTGAACAGAGCAAGTTGACTCTTTTTAAACTGCATTAGTATTAGAGTATGAAGCAGACAAGTAAAGTTTAATGGGTTTGACATCGAGACTTCACTAGATTTGATATATTACTTCACATTTCCTCTTGGCTGGTCCTCCTTTTTGTTTTCCCTTTAATTTGCATTGTGTTATGGAAACTAGGGGTGTATTTTGGGCAAACCCGAAATTCAAATCGAAATCCGAAATTTTTGGATTTTTGGTTTGGATTTTCCGATTACGGATGTATTTCGGACTGGATATTGGATTTGGTACTTCAAATTTTTGGATATCCGAAAATTCAAAATTTTTATACTTTATATTTAGTCAATTATCCATATGCAGTAGTAATAAGTTCGATACCCTACCCATTATATGTTATCTCATATATTCACTATTAATTGCTAAGTTACTATCATAATATTTTCTATTTGGATATGGTTTTACTATTGCTACTTCTTATCAGGCGTATTAATGTCTTTGTTGTATTTTCTTGATAATAATTTCATTACTTGAATACTTTATTTGAATGATTGCGGTGATAATGAGGAACCTTTCAGGTAATCTAACATGAGTACTTCATTTGGATATTCATTTTTGTAAAAAGAAGAAACATCTCAACTTGTAAGTTCAAACCCGACAAGAGTGAGTTGCTCTAGTGGTAAGCACCCTCTACTTCTAACCAAGAGGTTGTGAGTTCGAGTCACCCTAAGAGGAAGGTGGGAGTTCTTGGAGGGAGGGAGCCGAGGGTCTATCGGAAACAATCTCTTTACCCCAAGGTAGGGGTAAGGTCGTCTGTGTACACACTACCCTCCCCAGACTCCACTAGTGAGATTATACTAGGTTGTTGTTGTTGTTGTTGTTGTTGTTGTTATTAGTTCAAACCCGAAAATCCAAAATTGTCCAAACCGATTAATCTGAAACAAAACTTAAAATATCCGACCCAATCCGACCTTATTTGGATTGGATTTGGATTGTCATTTCTTTAATCAGAAAACCAAAAATCCAAACCGAAATTTTAAATTGAATCTGAACTGCCCGAACGCCCACCCCTAATGGAAACCTAATTCTTCTAATTGACTCAAAAGAATTGTCAAATACTATAATATTTAGAGTTTAACTTTAACTTTAACTTCTATACCTAGATAATATAAAGTTATTTTTTTTACCGTTAGGGCATCTAAAAGTTACTTGTAAGTATCCGTTTTTATATTAAAAAAAAGAATTAATTGATAAGACATGTTATATGTTATAAAAAGTTAAAATATTGTACTAGTCGATAGTGTAAAAACTTCTTATACTATCAATTATATAAATATGTTTATATGTATTTTAAAGAATTTTTGAAGTACTATGTACTTTGAAATTTTAACTTGCTATATCCTACCTTTATAGATCTTATTTATTTGTTATTGTCAACAAACTCTTAAGTATATAGATGAGTAATTAAAAGTTGAAATTTACATATCCGTGGGATGGAAGTGAGAACATGGTTTTCTTGGGTAGATAGGTAATGAGATGAGTCATGAATGAAGGAAATATGGGCGCCTTTTAATCATTCACAATATATAAAGGGAGTAGTACTTGAAGTATGTTGCACGATTCCTATATTCTACTAGGTGTGATGCAAAAATTTGGAACTGGAAAAGACATGGACCCAAACATCAAACGGACTCCAACCTTGCCGACCAATTGGCCCATGCGATTCCTAGCGTGGTGACCTCATCAACACTGCTTCCATTTTCCGAACTTCTAGTAACCAAGGTATCAACTACTTCTAGTTTTTTCCGTGCATCTTCCATTTATTGGTTTGGATATACGGTCAAAATTGAGTTTGTCCTTCGTGCGATTAATTAGGACCGGAGCATAATGGACCGAGGCTCGACATTATAATATCGAGCTGTGATGTGAAGTTGGAAGGTCGAGCTCGAGACTCAGATACCGATCAAATACCGAGGTCAAGTCAAGGTCGAGCTCGAGACCCAGAGACCGATCAAATACCGAGATCGAGCCAAGGAACAACAAAGCCGTTATAACCTCATTTGGGGAGAGAATCTCGGCTGAAATCACGACTTGAATCAAGGAAAAGCCAATTAATTAACCTACCATGGGATCCCCACTATGTATTTTTAATTATATACAATGTAGGATTCCTCTACTATATTAGGAATGGCTAACATTTGTAAAAGGGGAAGCAGATACATTCTCACATTCAGAGATTATTGAGATTTATAACATATAGTCAAATATTATTCTTTTTTTGGCTTACGATATTGATTCATCTTGTTATTTATCAATCATTCTCTATTCAATTTAGGTTTGTATTCATTTCTTTTTACAGTCATTATTTAATATATTTCTACTTATTTTTTCAATTTGTATCAAGTTATACTACGTATCCTTAGAACTATGTATAAATTCAACTCTATTCGTTTTTCGGGTAAACAGTTTGGCGACAACCGTGGGGCTAATGATAACAGTGGTTATTTTGTACGAATCTCTACAAAACACACAATTTTACACTTGCTCTTGGAAGTATCTTTGATTTCAGGTTAAAAATGACGAACTCTCAATTAATGGCCCTACCTATCGACAACGAAGTTGGCCTTCAAGATGAGAACAACAACCTGACGACCGGGGATGAAAGGCCACTCGTCGATCCCATTGGTACTCGAGCCTTAGATCCAATTGATGTTAATTCACACGTGGCCATTGAGGGAACCAATGTTCTGACCCCGAAAACAATATTCATGGTGGAACTCGATCTGCAGTTCAAAATACCCAAAATGTTGGAGAAGACTGGATCAGCATGCGTATGATTTTCGAAATGTTGCAAGCTCAACAGGTAGCAATAGCTCAGTTACAGAGCCAAACCCAGACACCAAGAAAGACCGAGCCCGGTCCACCCCGAGAAGTCACCCACAAAACGGGTCCGACTATAGTAAGATCAAATGAACAAGAATCGGGAACTAATCCCAAAATTATTAGGATGCTCGAGTAACTGACAAAACGAATTGAGTTAGGAGAAAAGAAGATTGAAGCAAATGACAAAAAAATAGAAACTTATAACTCCAGGGTTGATAAAATCCCGAGGGTACCACCAGTATTGAAGGGCTTAGATTCCAAAAAATTCGTACAAAAGCTTTTCCCCCCCTAGCGCGGCTCCCAAACCGATCCCTAAGAAGTTGCTTATGCCCGAAATTCTTAAATATAATGGGATGACCGACCCTAATGAACATGTTACCTCTTACACATGTACCATTAAAGGGAACGATCTAGAAGACAACGAGATCAAATCCGTATTATTGAAGAAGTTCGAGGAAACCCTATCAAAGGGTGCAATGATATGGTATCATAATTTACCGCCTAACTCTATCGATTCTTTTGCTATACTTGCAGATTATTTCGTAAAAGCACATGCCGAAGCCATAAAGGTCGAGACCAGGAAGTAGGACCTTTTCAAGGTAAGGCAAAAAGATAACGAGATGCTAAGAGAGTTCGTATCTCGTTTTCAAATGGAATGAATGGATCTACCACCAGTCACAGACGATTGGACTGTTCAAGCTTTCACTCAAGGACTGAACGAAGCTCGATGGCTTCACGACAGTTGAAGCAAAACTTAATCGAGTACCCGACTGTTACCTGGGCCAATGTACACAATAGATATCAATTAAAGATTAGAGTCGAAGACGACCAGTTGAGTTTTGGGTCCATCATTAAAAAGGACATCGACCGAGAACCAAGGTAGAACAAGGACCGATATCGGCCGTATAACGAAGATCGTAGGGGTAGCAAACCTGCGCGCAACTCCGTACGAGGTGAAAGGAGAAGTGATCGAGGCCAAGGGTCTCGGGGGCTAATGAACAAGAATGGGTTTGACATGCATACTGGGCCTAAGGAATCACCACAATTATCAGAATATAACTTCAACATCGATGCAACCGCCATCGTGTCGGCTATCGGACGCATCAAAGATACTAAGTGGCCTCGACTTTTGCAGTCCGAACCAGCCCAAAGAAATTCCAATCAAATGTGCAAGTACCATGGCACCCATGGCCACATAACTAAAGGCTACATGCAGTTCAGAGAGGAGGTAGCCTGGTTATTCAATAAAGGGCATCTTCGAGAGTTTTTAAGTGACCGGGCCAAAAACCATTTCAAAAATAGAGATTTCAATCGACAAAACAAACTAGAAGAGCCACAACACATCATCCACATGATCATCGGAGGGATCGATGTCCCCCATGGGCCGATGCTTAAATGCACTAAGATGTCGATTGTAAGAGAGAAGCGATCTCGGACTCAGGATTACACACCTAGAGAAACCTTGTCCTTTAG
Source organism: Nicotiana otophora (assembly GCA_000715115.1). Taxonomy (NCBI): domain Eukaryota; kingdom Viridiplantae; phylum Streptophyta; class Magnoliopsida; order Solanales; family Solanaceae; genus Nicotiana; species Nicotiana otophora. The sequence goes on from AWOL01S0008857.1 coordinate 19,212, forward strand.
TGACGAAGACGCGGAAGGAATCATGCAACCCCATAATGATGCAATGGTGATATCTGTACTTATGAATAAAACTCAAATTAAGCATATACTAATTGACCCAGGTAGCTCGGCCAACATCATTCGATCAAGGGTCGTAGAGAAACTCAGTCTACAAGATCAGGTCGTACCAGCAACCATGGTACTAAACAGATTCAATATGGCGTGTGAAACTATTAAGGGAGAGATAATTTTGCTAGTAATCGTGGCTGGGACCATCCAGGAAACGAAGTTCCAAGTGATCGAGGGTGATTTGAGATATAACGCCTTATTCGGGAGGCCATGGATCCACAACATAAGATCAGTACCCTCGACCCTTCACCAGGTTCTGAATTTCCCAACATCGGAGGGAATCAAAATGGTCTACGGGGAGCAACCGGCCGCATAAGAAATATTTGCCGTCGATGAAGTGATTCCGATATCTTCACTATCATCCACAAAGAGATCAGATTTGAAGAAGAAACGAGAAACCAAATAGCAATTACAAACGTCAGCCTCGACCCAACTAGAGAATCAGAAGACTGACGAAGATGATGACTATGGTATCCCTTGATCCTTTTAAGGTCTCCGATAACTCCGATGCTACCAAAACAACAGTCAAAGAATTGGAGCAAATCACGCTAATCGAACATTTGCTCGAGCGAAAGGTATACCTGGGCACGGTGTTAGATCCCTAGCTCTGGAAAAAGCTTATTCAATTTCTTATAGCTAACATGAACTGTTTCGCTTGGTCCCATCTTGACATGAGAGGGATCCCAACAGAAATAACCACTCATAGACTAAGCTTGGATATAAAATTCTATCTGGTAAAGCAAAAAAGAAGGCCCCAGTCCGAGGTCAAACATTCCTTCATCAAGGACGAGTTAACCAAACTTCTTAAAATAGGATCCATTGAAGTAAAATACCCCGAATGGCTAGCAAATGTGGTGGTAGTCCCTAGGAAGGGAAACAAACTTAGAATGTGTATAGATTATAAAGACCTGAACAAAGCATGCCCTAAGGATTCTTTTCCTTTTCCTAATATTGATCGTATGATCGATGCCACGGCCGACCACGAGACTCTCAGTTTCCTCGATGCCTACTCTGGGTACAACCAGATACAAATGAACCAGGAGGATCACGAAAAGACTTCGTTTATCACTAAGTACGGTACCTACTATTATAACGTAATACCATTCGGTCTAAAAAATACTGGTGCAACTTATCAACGCCTAGTAAACTGAATGTTCGAAAAATAAATAGGAAAATCAATGGAAGTTTATATTGACGACATGTTAGTTAAGTCCTTGCGAGCAGAGGACCATTTAATGCAATTATAGGAAATGTTTGACATACTGAGGGAGTACAATATGAAGCTCAACCCCCAAAAATGTGCATTCGGGGTTGGCTCGGGCAAGTTGTTTGGTTTCATGGTGTCCAATCGGGGAGTCGAGATCAACCCCGATAAAATCAAAGCTATCTAGGACATCACGATAGTAGATAATATAAAGGCCGTGCAGAGTCTAACGGGAAGGATAGCTGCCCTAGGACGATTCATTTCGAGATCCTCAGATAGGAGCCACCGATGTTTTTCACTGCTTAAGAAGAAAAACAACTTTGCATGGACTACAGAATGCCAGTAGTCTTTGGAAGAACTAAAGCGGTATTTATCGAGCTTGCAGCTGCTTCATATCCCGAAAGTAGACGAACAACTTTACATGTACTTAGCTATCTCGGAGATAGTGGTAAGTGGAGTTCTGGTTCAAGAAGAACGAGGTACGCAATTCCCTATTTATTATGTCAGTCGGACCTTAGGCGAGGCAAAAACTAGATATCCATACTTAGAAAAATTAGCGCTTGCTTTAATAATCGCCTCTAGGAAACTAAAACCATAATTCCAGTGTCATCCGATACATGTTGTAACAACTTATCCTCTTCGAAATATTTTGCACAAACCTGAGCTTTCGGGTCGATTGACCAAATAGGCCATAGAAATCGGCGGGTACAATATTGAGTATCGACCCCGAACCGCTATCAAATCTCAAATCTTAGCAGACTTCGTGGCTGACTTTATGCCGGCCTTCGTACCCGAGATTGAAAAAGAACTACTGATAAAATTGGGAGTCTGTACCCTCTTTACGGACGGTGCCTTAAACGCAAAGGGGTCCGGACTAGGCATTGTACTAAAATCACCCACAGGTAATGTAGTTAGACAATCTATCAGAACTACAAAATTGACTAACAATGAGGCCGAGTATGAGTCCATGATTGCATGTCTTGAACTAGCTAGGAGCTTGGGAGCGGAATTCGTAGAGGATACGTGTGATTCCCTCCTCATGATAAACCAAGTTAACGGGACTTTCGAAGTCTGAGAAGATCAAATGTAGAGGTACTTGGATAAACTACAGGTGACTCTACATCGATGTAAGAAATGAACTTTACAACATGTACCCCGAGAAGAGAACAACGAGGCCGACACTCTTGCAAATTTAGGTTCATCGGTCGAAGATGACGAACTCAACTCGGGGAATGTCGTACCACTCATGAGATCAGTAATCAAAAAAGGTCACACCGAGATAAACTCCAAAAGTTTGACGTGGTATTGGAGAAACAAATATATAGAATACTTCAATAACCTGAAGCTTCCATCAGATCCAAATGAATTGAGAGCTCTGCGCATAATGGCAGCACGATTCACCTTGTCCAAAGATGGATCGCTGTTTAGAAGGACGTTCAATGGACCATTGGCATTATGTTTGGGATCAGAAGATACCAATTACATCCTACGGTAAATTCACGAGAGAACTTGTGGAAACCATTTCGGTGCCAATTCGCTGGTCCACAAAGTAATCAGAGCAGGGTATTATTAGACCGATATGGGAAATGATGCAAGGGAGTTCGTTCGAAAATGCGACAAATGCCAAAGACACGAGCCCATGATTCATCAACCCGGGGAGCTACTTCACTCGGTCCTATCTCCATGGCCTTTCATAAAATGGGGAATGGACATCATTGGCCCCCTCCTATCGACCCCAAGTAAGGCACAGTTTATTTTTTTATGATAGATTATTTCTCTAAATGGGTTGAAGCATATGCTTTAGAGAAAGTCAGAGAAAAAGAAGTGATATACTTCATTTGGGACCACATCATATGTCAATTCGGGATGCCATCCGAGATTGTATGTGATAATGGAAAATAATTCATCGGCAACAAAGTAACTAAATTTCTAGAGGATAACAATATCAAAAGGATCCTATCAACACCGTATCATCCCAGCGGGAATGGACAAGCCGAATCGACCAACAATACCATCATCCAAAATCTCAAGAAGAGATTGACCGACGCCAAAGGAAAATGGAGAGAAATACTACCTGAGGTCCTATGGGCATACCGCACAACATCGAAATCCAGTACCAGAGCGACACCATTCTCGTTGGTTTACGGTGCCGAAGCCCTGATCCCGACCGAGGTCGGAGAACCTAGCATCAGGTTTCGATATGCAACAAAGGAGTTGAATAACGAGACCATGAATACGAGCCTAGAATTGTTGGACGAAAGACGAGAAGCCGCTCTCGTCTGATTGGCCACCCAAAAATAGCGAATCGAGAGGTACTACAATCGAAGAACCAATCTTCGACATTTTAAAATTGGGGACCTGGTGATAAGAAAAGTCACCCTCAACACCCGAAATCCGAATGAAGGGAAACTGGGTCCGAACTGGGAAGGACCGTATCAGGTTCTAGGAATTGTCAGAAAAGGATCCTACAAGATCGGTATGATAAATGGCAAACGACTACTGGGCAATTGGAACATATCACACCTAAAACGATACTACTGCTAAGGTACAACCCTCCTATGTTCATTTGTATTTCGAAACTAACCCTTGCAGGTGTTCGAGCAGAAACAAGGATGGATTCTTCAACACGAAGCCTTTAGGTGTAAAAGCACGCGTTGCACTCTTGTTCCCTTAGACCGGTTTTGTCCCAAATGGGTTTTCCGGTGAGATTTTTAATGAGGCAACCATTGATCGTGCTAACTTAGAACAATTCAACAGCACCCGAGGACTCTTTAAAATCACCCTTGAATACTGGGGGGCATCGCCCTCGAATATCAAGTTCGGGCAAGCTCGTTAATTCATGGCAACAGGGTATCGATAGGAAATATTTGTAAGGGCCAAATGGTCAAACGAACCATGCCCGCATAGTTTTCTCGAGACGTGGCACAAAACATGTACGCATGTATAATGACTTATAAAAAGAAATTCTTTCTTTACCGATATATCATACCTCACAAAGGTTCTTCTACTTCATATTCTCGATTTGTGTTATGCAAACATACTTAAAGTCCGACCATGGCCGGAGTTCGAATGATTATCCCCACAAATCGGGGACTGCCATCCGAAAAATCGTCGAGATCAAATTATATAAACTCCGAAGATCATAAGCCCAATAGGCAAATACGGAACTAAAGAAGGATTTTTATACTTTAACCCCACTCGGGGACTGATACTTTGGGCAAGCTCGAAGTAAAACAGGAAAATAAGCCCAAGACGCAAATCTCGGACTAAAGAGGCTACGACCGAATTAACACGAATCAGAGACATCCGAATTCCGTAACAAAATAGGATTAGAAAGGCTAACCCCCGGCAAAATAATAAATGACTTCGATAATATAAAGCCTCGAAAACTCTAATGAGTACAAAATTGTTAGAACTCTAGAACAAGTCCCTATTTCATGCTAAGGCATTACAAGTTTCGCAAATACGAATGATAAGAAACTCTTTCAAGCCGGAAAAGGGGACAAGGCCATAAACAATCCTTTTTACAAAAAAACTCAGGGTTACTTTACTTCGAGTCCGAGCAAACACTCACTCGACCATAAACCCTAAGGGCTGTTTTTTACTTCGAGTTCGAGCAAACACTCACTCGACCATAAAGCCTAAGGGCTGTTTTTTACTTCGAGTTCGAGCAAACACTCACTCGACCATAAAGCCTAAGGGCTATTGTTTACTTCGAGTTCGAGCAAACACTCACTCGACTATAAAGCCTAAGGGCTGTTTTTTACTTCGAGTTCGAGCAAATACTCACTTGACCATAAAGCCTAAGGGCTATTTTTTACTTCGAGTTTGACCAAACACTCACTCGACCATAAAGCTTAAGGGATGTTTTTACTTCGAGTTCGAGCAAACACTCACTCGACCATAAAATCTAAGGGCTGTTTTCTGCTTTGAGTTCGAGATATCGTCCTTGCTTAACTAAAAAACTAATGGTTACTTTACTTCGAGTTCAAACAAGCACTGACTTGATCAAAAGGCCTAAGGGCTACACTAGTTTGGTTTTGATCAAATTATCTGAACCCTGACCTTAGAATACAACTTCATAATTCTATAAAGTAGAAAGGAAGAAAGTTTTTATACATGTCAAAAATCATTTACAAGGGAAGCATGGCCTGATTAAATTTCTTTACAAAAGACCAAAACGGTCGTGTAAGAAACACAAAAAATACTAAAGGACTTAGTCCTCTCCAGGAGTAGCATCTTCGCCCTCGAGGCTCCCTTCACTTTCAGATCCTCTCGTACTCACGGTATCATCATCATCGGGAAAAGCCAACACTCTGGTTTCAGATTCAAGCTCCTTAGCTTTCTCGATCTCGGCTGTAAGATCGAAGCCACGAGCATGGATCTCTTCAAGAGTTTTCCTTTGAAACTGGCATTTAGCATGCTCAGCAACCCAGTTTGCTTGAGCCTGAGAAGCCTCAACAACCTCATTTTCTCGAACCTGAGCAACTTTGGCATCAGATTGATAAACGACCACCATTGCATTAGCATCGACCTGGGTTTTCTCGACCTTTGATTTGGCCGCTGTAAGTTCTATAGCCAGTTTCTCTCGATCAGAATTTGCTGAGCTCAACCAAGATTGGAACTCCTCGATTTTCTTGGCCTGTACCAAGGCTTTCTCTTTCTAGCTTCGGAGTTGGGCCTCATTCGAAGCAAGTTGAGTTTGGGTAGTCTCCTTTTCTGAGGCGAGAAGGTCCATGTTCTTATTCTATTCCTCGGCCCCCGACTTCACTACGTCCACTTCAACACGAAGCTGCCTGATCACATCAAACTTTTGCTCGACCTGCAGAACCGAACTGTTAGCCATCACTCCCAAGTCAATATCGTTAAATTCAAAGATTCATTTTACTTGCTCGACCAACTCATTTTGTTCTTTCCGAGATGCTTCCAGATCAGCCCAAAGTCCTTTTACTTCTCCTTCTCTCTACTCACTGAGAAGCTTGAAGGCATCTTTCTCCTCAGTAAGCCTTCAAACTTTGACTTCGTACCGGCTCAACTCCCCTCGGTATTGGAGAAATGCCTCGTGATGAAGCACAAAAGCCTACAAAAATAAAAGGAAGGGATTATACAAGGAAAGAAAAATGCAAGCATGAAAATTGGCAAAGAAAGTATGAACTTACCCGATTTAGGGCCTGTTGGGCTTCGTTGAAAAGGCAAGGCGCTCCCACCTCGCTCGAGCTCTTCTTCGAAACCTCCAAGTCACTCGGACTGGTGACATTTTTTACCCCGATAAAATAACTACAGAAAGGATCCTCCTCTCCATGGGCGCCATCGCCATGACAAGTCTCCACAGCTTGAGCGTCACGTATCATCGATTGGAAAAATGAAGTAAAAGAGGGGGAATCCCCGATCTCTATTGCCTCGCGTATGTGTTTTTGGGCGCCGCCTCCGTCTTGGGGAGCCTCAAGCTCGGTTCAAACACCGGCATGCACAACTTCCTCGACAGTCTCTTTTCCTCGAGGTAAATTATCCTCGGTCCCCCTCAGCTCGGGAACTTGGGTCAAAGTTTCCTCCTCAACCTCATCAAGCCTGGACAGAGCAGTATCAACTACCACCGATACCGAAGTATTTTGAGTATTGGTGGTAGCCCGTGCACGGGCCACCAACCCGTAATCACTTTCTTCTTCTTCGTCATCACTTAGACTCAGGACCGACTCCATAGTCAAAGGGATTATGTTCACCTTGGGTTTACGAGCCGCTCTCTTCTTGGGGTTTTGAGCTTCGGAGTCCGAGGCCCTTTTTCTCTTTATCACCTTCTTCGATTTTGAGATAGGCGGTAAATCTTCTTCATCACATGATAGGGGTCTCATAACCGCATCTTTTCTAAGACCTAAAAATAAAGAAAAGTAAGTAAAACTTATGCCTGAAAAAAATGCTTGAACGGTAAGCAAATCGGTGAGCCAAGAAGAAGGTTTACCATGAGTACGAGCCTCCCACCGACCCTTTGACAAATCGCGCCATGCGTACTTGGCATATGTTGACGTCAAAACCAGGCTCCTAACCCAGTTCTCGAGATGGGGAACTGGATTCGGCATCCAAGCAACGGTTGCGCCAAGAAAAACACCAATTAGAAAAGATGAAGAAGTAAATAGAACAAAAACTAAAAACGGGATCACACTTACGGTTCATATTCCATTTCTCGGAGAATGTCATACTCTCAGCCAGGATTAGGTCCGAGGTATTCACTTGAATGAACCGGCTCATCCAACCCCGATCTTTGTCTTCATCTATGCTCGAGGTGAACACCTTGGTGGCCCGGCGTTGTAGCTTTATCAGCCCACCTCAGTAAAGACGGGGGCTATATAATCTTACGAGGCGATCGAGGGTGAAAGGAAGCCCGTCGATTTTGCTCACAAAGAAACGGAGCAGTATCACAATCCTCCAGAAAGAAGGGTGAATTTGACCGAGGGTCACCTGGTACGTCTTGTAAAAATCGACGATGACTGAATCAAGGGGACCCATCGTGAAAGGATAAGTGTAAACACTCAGGTACCCTTCCACGTGGGTAGTGATTGCTTCCTCCGATATCGATATCACAACCTTTTTATTTTCCCAATTGCAGTCCTTTTTCACCAGGCCAAGAAGACTTTTTGGTATTGAGCATATATATCTCGATATCTGCTCGCATCGACCAGTAACCGATGAGGGTTTCTCAACCTTAAAATCAGAATCAATAACGCACCCCCCGAGACCAAGTTCTTCAAGGCGTGGCTCCACCACTATTTTCTCGCCGGCCGAGATGAGGAAGCAACCTCTTTCTGCGGAATAATTTTAGATATTTTTGCTATCGAAATTTTTATGAACAAAGAAGAAGGGAGAGTGAAATATTTGGTGTTTTGAGAAAAACAAGCGAAGAAATTCCAAAACCTGGAAATAGAGAGCTTTGGGGATGGCGAAGAACTGTGGAGTTTAGAATGGAAAGAGATTTGAAAGTAAAAGTTTGAAATAATGAAGAAGGAGGCTATTTATAGATTTCACAGTGACGGTTCAAAATTGGCAGTGGTCGACCATCGACTGACGCGCATTTAATGCTTTGGTAACTGGACCGACAAGACATTTGTCACATATATCACAATCGGGATTGTCGCAGACGTCAGTATGTATCTAGTAAGAGGTTGAAAAATAATATCGTTATTCACCACCTTCTTTCCGAGAAACGAAGGAATTATCTGTATACGGTTAGAACCGAGTTTGCCCTTCGTGCGACTAATCAGGATCAGATCATGATGGACCGAGATTCATCATTATAATATCGAGTTAGATGTGAAGTTGGAAGGTCGAGCTCGAGACCCAGAGGTCGATCAAATACCGAGGTGAAGTCAAGGTCGAGCTCGATACCCAGAGACCGATCAAATATCGAGATTTAGCCAAGGAAGAACAAAGCTGTTATATCCGCATTTGGGGAGAGAATCTCGGCTAAAATCACGGCTTGAATCAAGGAAAAGCCAATTAATTAACCTATCATGGGATTCCCACTATGTATTTTTAATTATATCCAAAGTAGGGTTCCTCTACTATATTAGGAGTGACCAACATTGTTAAAGAAGAGGCTGATACATTCATACATTCTCACATTTAGAGATTATTGAGATTTATAACATATAGTCAAATATTATCCTTTTTTGAGCTTACGATATTGATTCATCTTGTTTATTTATCAATCATTCTATATTCAATTTGGGTTTGTATTCATTCCTTTTTACAGTAATTATTCAATATATTTCTACTTATTTTTCCAATTTGTATCAAGTTATACTACGTATCCTTAAAACTACGTATAAATTCAACTCTATCCGTTTTTCGGGTAAACAATTTGAGCTTGACGGAGGGAAACAGGGAGGGAGAGGGAAGAGGTTGATTTGAATCTTGTATTTTCGATACTCATTATTAATTTATGTGTTAAAATTTAGTAAAATTATAATAAATAGCACGTTTGAATCCATAATTTTTAATTTATAATAAATTCAATGGCAAATACTTTAAATGTAAACACATAGGGATCTTTTGGTTATATTGGGTTGTTGTTGTTGTTGGTTGAAAGTATTAGTTAATATTAGGATAACTTTTAGGTTTTTTTTTATTTTTATTTTTGACCTATCAGCTGATTTATGTGAATTTATTTTCTTTTTAGTCCGTGCAAAAAAGAATGACCCATTTCCAGATTTAGAAAATAATTTATCTTTATGCAATAATTTATAGCCACACAAAATATATATGCCTCATTTTATACCACAAGTTCAAAAGTTTTCTCTCTTTTCTTAAACTCCGTGTCCGGTCAAATATGTTCACATAAATTGAAATAAGGGGGTATAATATATACAAAACATATATTTTCCGGCTATTAACTTTTAGGGCAGCCCAAAAATATAATTATCCTTTACTTTTTTAATAACATAAACCGTGAAAATAGTCTCATGCAAAAATACATGATAAAGTTGCGTACAATATGTTAAACAATCTTTTAAAAGAATTATCAAGAAATATTTCTTGTCTTATTGATATTCTATTAATATTTTTAGTAATCGAACTTGCATCTTTGTATTGAAGTCTAAACTCAATTGTACATGTTAAATATTTAGTGAACTCATACAATTGTCAAATGTTTCCTTCTCCTGCTAAAATACATCTTTTGGCCAAAAAGAAATAATCAATTTCAGTTAAAATTTGAGTCTAGTGCCAGACAACATGACCGCCTCCAATTACAAAGTGATTTGTAACTTGGAAAGCACCAATGAGATTAGGTTAAGATTAAATTGCAGTACCGCTGTTCTTAGTTGCAAGCACTATGTCTTTTGCTTCATTAATATTTGAAGCATTGTAGTGGCTACCTCTTGCATATGTGATCAGTTAGTTTTTGCTTCCAGGTGTTAAAATACTTTATCGTTGATAGGCAGATTTGTGAAGTTAGCATATTAAATATTACACAACCTATTTTTTTCCTGATTTCCATAATAATTTGCTATTTGTCATTGTTTGTTTCATAATTAAATCATAATTATTGTATGCTTGTTGTCTTATAATTTTATATTAATTGTTGCATTTATTGGAGAAATTTTTTCTATAAGAATTGGTAAATGAATATATTGGAGGAGCGGGTTGCACGCCGCAACAGAATTGATTGAAATAGATATATTGGGGGATCAGGTTGCACGCCGTAACAGAATTATTAAAAGTCCATATTGGAGGATCGGGTTGCACGCCGCAACAGACTTATTTAAAAGTCGATATATATATATTGGGGGATTAGGTTGCACGTCGCAACAGACTTGATTAAAATGAATATATTGGAGGAGCGGGTTGCACGCCTCAACAGAATTGAATATGAATATATTGTAAGAGCGGGTTGCACGCTGCAACGGAAATTGATGGAAATTATAATTGGTTACGACTGCTGAGTTGGCTTCAATTATTATAAATGAGTTACCTGATTTATTTCTATTATTTGTTGTTATTACTAATATTGCGTACAAGTTAATGTAAGTGACATGCCTTAGCCTCGTCACTACTTAGTCGAGGTTAGGCTCAGCACTTACCAGTACATGGGGTCGGTTGTACTGATACTGCAGTCTGTACTTCTTGTGCAAATTTCGAAGTTGGTCCCAGCGGCATACCATAGACTTGCTCGGATTTTATCTACTCAGAGGGGACTTGAGGTATAACTGCACGGCGTCCGCAGTTCTGAAGTCCCCGTCTACTTTACTTTAGCCGTGTGTTTATTTTCAGATAGCTTTATTTTATTTAGGCCCTAATTTGTATTATTCTAGAAGCTCCTGTACTTGTGACACCAATTCTGGTATGGTATTTAGACACCGTTATTTTTATGGATAATTCACTATATTTCAGACTTTACTTCCACAATTGTTCTTTGTTATTAATACAGTTAAAATTATTTTAAAAATAGATAATATTATTCTAAAATTGGCTTGCTTAGCAAGTGAAATGTTAGGCGCCATCACGGTCCGAAGGTGGGAATTTCGGGTCGTGACAAAAAACTTCAGCCAAAACATGTTGTAGTTTTACAAATACAGAACACAACTTCAACTCCAAGAATGTTGAAGTTCATCAAAAACAAAAAACAATTGTAGGCAAAACAAACTTTACTTTACAAAACACAAAACAAAACTACACCTCCTAGAATGCTGAAGTTCATCACAAACAGAACAAAAAACTACAGACAAAATATGTTATAGTTTTACAAAATACAGAACAAAAACTTCAGCTCAAAAAACAATGCTGAAGTTCAGCAAAATATAGAACAAAAACATCACATAAAACATCCTATAATTAAGCAAATAATTGTATGAAAAACTTCATATTAAACACACAAAAAAAACTTACATGACATATTGTGTTGACTAATTCATCGTCAAACGCCGTTGTAGAACGGTTAGAACGACTCTGGGTATGAGGTGATTCTCCAATTACAAGAGTTTCATTGGTTTCTTTTGATCGACTCCGACTACGTGGTGATTCATTAGTTGAAGGAACCTGATTCAGTACCTTCGAACGAATGCGGTTGCATGGTAATTATCCAATTAAAGGCATTGAATTCAATTCCTCTTCGGTAGGAATTATATCCAATACCTTAAATGTCCGATATTAATGTTTAATACAAAAAATTATATTATGAAAAATAAAAATAAAAACTGATACGTCAACATATTAACAAAACTACAGAAACAAGGAAAAATAAAGAACATTAAATTACACCATGATTACTGAAGTAATCCTCATGAAGTTCTTTAAATTTAAGATCTCCCAAAGATGTATAACGTAACATTCTGGAACCTAAGGGGCATCAAGGAAGTCGTCATCTTTTAAATACTTGTCTTGAATATCTGGGAAGCGCTCATAGAACCAAACACATAATGTATATGAAAATCCGCCTACAGTATACTCAGTTGATTTATTTTTTTCCTAGTTGTCCAAAGCATGTTTCATTGAGATAATAAGCTTCTCATAAGACGCATTACCCCAAGGATAATTAGGACAAGTCGCGTCGTCTTCAACAATAGCTGCATACTCCTCCAACACAGTTGATTCATTCTTTCTTCCTAACAAAATAGAACCACAACAAAAATTTCCATAAGCTGCACGACATCTTCATCACTCTCGCATACGTGTTTGAAATTCACATCATCCTTTTTAATTTTATTCTATATCATATACTCTTGAATGTCATTCAAGATCACACCCTTAGACTTCCCAAAATAGCGCTTGAGAATCTTACTCTCTGCATTAATTGATTTTTCAACGTTATGTGTTGTGATTCTCAAACCGCACATAATGTAAAAGTCTTCAAGGCTGAACGAATCTTGAAACTAATGGAATTTAGATCATTGGTGAATACGCGAGAAAGAATCAAACAATGAACAAACTTTATGCTGCAATGGAAATTCTCCATAGCTATAATTGTAACGACCCGACTGGTCTTTTTGAGCTCTAGCACGTCGTTCGATGGTTTATGACCCTGAGTAGCTTCACTTAATGTATTATGACTTGTACGTATGATCAGAATTGGATTCCGGAAGTTCAGAGTGGATTCTAATGGAAATATTTTAATTTCGGAAGCTTTAAGTTGAAAGAGTGTACTAAGGTTTGACTTTTGAGTAAACAAATTCGGAATTGGGATTTGAAGGGTCCAACAGGATCGTATAATGATTTCGGCCTTGAGAGTATATTCGTGTTGAGTATTGGGTTGCCCTAGAGCATTTTGACACCTATTATGGAAAGTTGGCATTTTGGATGAATTTCATAAGTTTGAGTTGAAGTGGATTTTGAAGTTATCGATGTCCGTTTGGAATTCCGAGCCTAGGAATAGCTCTGTATGGTGCATTTGGTCTTAGGAGCGAACCCGGACATTAATTTGAAAGTCTGTAGGTCGTTTCAGCGTTAATTGGCAAAGTTAGGAAGTTGGAAGATTTTGGAAAGTTTGACCGGGAGTGGATTTTTTGATATCGGGGTCGGATCTCAATATCGGAAGTTGGAATAGGTTTGTAATGTCATTTAGAACTTGTGTGCAAAATTTAAGGTTAATCAAAAATGATTTGATAGGTTTTGGCATCGGATGTGCAAGTTAGAAGTTCAATAGTTCATTAAGTTTGATTCGAGGCGCGATTCGTGATTTCGATGTTGTTTGACATAGTGTGAGGCTTTGACTAAGTTCGTATTGGATTTTGGGGCGTGTTGTATATTTGGTTAAGGTCCCGAGGGTCTCGGGTGGATTCCGGATGGTTAATGGATCGAATTTTGGACTAAAGGAAAAGTTGAAGAATATCTAGTTGCTGGTGTAACCTCTTCCGCGGAAGATTCATCGCAAAAGCAGCCTCACAGAGGCAAGGAAGAGGGCCGCAGAAGCGGCTAAGAGTGAAAAGAGCAGAGGCCGGAGATGTGAAGGATCCTCGCACCTGCGAGATCGCAGAAGCGAATATTGGAGCACAAAAGTGGAGGTTGGCCAAGAAGGCCTGGGCCGCAGAAGCGGAAATGGAGGCGCAGGTGCGCGAGCGCAGAAGCGAGGTTTTTTTTTTGTAGTTTCTTTATAGGCTTTCCTACTACTTTGCTGACTTTTACTTTTACTTGGTTTTAATTTAGATCTTCTTATTTTTCATATTCGTTCTCACTAATTTTTTGTTCATCTTCTCCAATACAGATTTTCGTCTTCTTCGTTTGTTCTTTTTTTAATACTTTCTTTGTTCACTTTTTTCGTTTAGTTTTATCTTCTTCTTTTTATGTTTCTTGTTAGCAACTTGAAGGTCAACACCCACGATCATAAAATTCTAGATCCGTCATTGTTCATACTCTATTACTGGTAGGACAGATGCACTAAGTTCTCGCTATGTGCGGGGTTCGAGGAAGAACTGCACTACAACATTATGCATTTACAGCTACAAGATATATGAAAAATTCCGTGGATAAATACTTTAGCCACAATATTTTTTTCCGTAGCATTCGTAGCAAGAAGTAGCGTAACTAAAAGTTAGCTACAGACTTTACATGATTCGTGACTAAGACTCTTTTTCTTCTGCCACGACAAATAAACTTTGTTGCAATCTCTATGTTGTAGCCACAAGGTGTTTTATCGTGGCAAAAACATTAATTTGTTGCTACAAAAATTCATATGTTGTGGCTATTTTTATACCTCAGTCTCGTGGCAATTGTTCTTTTATTTAGCTACGAGTTCATAAATTTATAGATATAATTGAAGTATTTGCCACAAACATTTTGGTATGTAGCTGAGAATTCATTCTTTTTTGCCATAAAATATATAGAATTAAAGCGATAGTTTCATCATTTGCTACGGAAAGTGAAACATTAACCATCAACTATATATATGTGTAGCCTCGAATTCTAAATTTTTATTGCTATAACTGAAGAATGTTTACAGTTAAAACCGGGCCTATCCAATTTTATTATTTGATCGAGACCGAATGATTGCATCGAAGGATGGCCTCGTAATAGAACAGACTAAATCACGAGGACTAGGTACCAAGTTCAGAACCGAGGTACCTGTCGAGATCGAGACTAGTAGCGATGGAAGCCAAACGAGACAGACATCGAGCAAGATCGAAGATAGCACAATAACAGAAATGTGAGATATCCGTGACTGGTTAAGGATCACAGCGTAAACCTCGGTGACTAGTCGAGGATCATGGCGTAAATCTCGGAACGGATCAAATCAGAAACGGTTAATTAGCTAATCATGGGATTTTCTTTTGTAATTAGAATTATACCATAAGTAAAACTCCTCTACTATATAAAGGGAAGTATTAACCATTTGTAAGACACATTGTTCTCGCATAAAAAATCCAATATAACTCTCTCTCTTTAGCTTATACTCTCTTGTCCATCAGCTTGCTTTATTCTTAACTGTTTTGGTATCAATCAATTCGAGGGCCTCCTAGCTTGAGGGTCAAATTCCGTATCAACACTGGTTCGCTTTACTTTATAGTTCAATTCTGTCATTAATCTTCATATTTATCTATTAGTATTAAGTGAAATCACATATCCTTAGAACCTCATTATAAGTTTAATTGTTATCCAATTTTAAGGGTAAACAGTTTGGCGCCCACCGTGGGGCCTAGGATAATAGTGATTGCTTAATACTGATTCTAATAACACACACTGCTTTATACTTGTTCTAGTAAGAAACTTTGTTTTCAGGATAAACATGTCAAACTCACAAGCAGCACCTACACATGGTGACAACAACCTCAGATTTCACGGGGAAAATGACAACATAGCTGCCCCAGGAATCGAGGTGCCTCAGGCCGACCTCGAGGGAGAATTAATTGCAAATCCCGTCGAGTTCAGTTCAAATGTTGCCCTAAATGCAAATTTGGGCGTTGATACCGAAGATAGTATACGCAGGAAAGTTCGATCAGGTGGTCGAGGTATGCAGGGCGGAGAAGATGGTGGAGTTAGCCTCCAATTGATATTCAAAATATTACAGGCTCAACATGCCGTTATAGCACAACTACAAAATCAACACCGAACACTGAGTAGGATCAAACCAGAAGTCATTTTAATGACCGAGCCTATTCCGAAAAGGTCGAATGCCAACGAATCGGGAACTGACTCCGCTATTATGAAAATGTTGGAGGAGCTCACTAAACGGATTGAATCGATAGAAAAGAAAATCGAGGCAAATGACAAGAAAGTAGCGACATACAACTCCCAGGTTGACCAAATACCGAGGGCACCGCCGATTCTGAAGGGTATGGATTCAAAGAAATTTGTACATAAGCCTTTCCCTCCAAGTGCGGCACCGAAACCTATTCCGAAAAAATTCAGAATATCAGAAATTTCCAAGTACAATGGGACCACCGACCCTAATGAGCATGTCACTTCTTATAAATGTGTAATAAAGGGGAATGACTTGGAAGACGATGAGATTGAATCTGTTTTACTTAAGAAATTTGGAGAAACCTTGTCGAAAGAAGCAATGATATGGTACCATAATTTTCCGCCTAATTCCATCGATTTCTTCGCCATGCTTGCAGACTCCTTCGTAAAGGCACATGCCAGAGCGATAAAGATTGCAACTAGGAAGTCGGACCTCTTCAAGGTGAAACAAAAACACAACAAAATGTTGAGGGAATTCATATATCGGTTCCATATAGAACGCATGGAACTACCACCAGTCACAGATGATTGGGATATTCAAGCCTTCATTCAGGGTTGGAACGAATGCAGTTCGGTGGCATCACGATAGCTAAAACAGAATTTAATTGAATATCCAGCTGTAACCTAGGCCGATGTACATAATCGGTACCCGTCAAAGATCAGGGTCGAGGATGATCAATTGGGACCCCTTCCGGTTCCATTTATCCAAACAGGCCCATCGGTAGAACTCAAAGGGATATCAACAGAGAACCCTGGTCGAACAGAGATCGGTATTCAACGAGGGTCACCTTCAAGAATTCTTGAGTGATCGAGCTAAGAACCATTTCAGAGACAAGGATGCAAACAGTCAAAACGAGCAGGAAGAACCACAACATGCGATTCACATGATCGTTGGCGGTGTCGATATTCCACAAGGTCCCGTGTTCAAACGCACTAAAGTATAAATCTACAGGGAAAAACGAACTTGAGCCTATGTGCCAGAAGGCACTTATCATTCAATGATAAGGAAGCAGAAGGGATCTCACAACCCCACAATGATGCTTTGGTATTCTCTATCCTTATGAATAAATTCAAGTTAAACGTGTTTTAATATATCCAGGAAGCTCGGCCAATATTATTCGATTGAGGGTCATGGAGCAGCTCGGCCTACAATATCAGATCGTACCCGGAGCTCGGATTCTCAATGGCTTCAACATGGCGAGTGAAACAACTAAAGGTGAAATCACCCTACCAGTAAATGTAGCCGGGACTATTCAAGAAACAAAGTTCCATGTGATCGAGGGTGGTATGAGATACAACGCACTGTTCGGGAGACCCTAGATTCATACACGAGGGCGGTCCCCTCAACCCTTCACCAAATGCTGAAGTTTCCAACACCGGATGGAGTAAAAACGGTGTATGGGAAACAACATGCTGCAAAAGAGATGTTCGCGATCAACGAAGTAATACCGCTATCGGCGCTTTCCTCAACAAGGGGATCGGAGTCCAAAGGAAAACATGAAGCTAAATAACAACCACAACCACCAGTCTCGACTCAGTCGGAGAAGCATATAATGGACGAGAACTATGACTACTGCATACCTCGATCCTTCATAATCCTCGAGGATTCCGACGCCACCAAATTGACTGTCGAGGATACGGGGATAAACCCCAAGCTCAGGGAAATATTTATTAGATTTCTTATCGATAATATGGATTGTTTTTCTTAGTCCCACCTAGATATGACAGGGATCTATCCGGACATTACTACACATCGACTGAGCTTGGACCCGAAGTTCCGCCCGGTAAAACAAAAGAGAAGGCCTTGGTCCGAGGTAACACATGCATTCATCAAGGACGAGGTAACCACACTTGTCAAAATAGGATCCATTCGGGAGGTAAAGTATGGTTAGCAAACGTAGTCGCAGTCCCTAAAATGGGAAAAAACTTAAAATGTGTATACACTATAAAGATTTAAACAAAGCATGTCCTAAAGACTCTTTTCCTCTGTCGAATATCGATCGCATGATCGATGCCACGACCGGCCACGATATCCTTAGTTTTCTCGAAGCCTACTCTAGTACAATCAAATACAAATAAACCCGGAGGATCAGGAAAAGACTCTGTTCATCACTAAGTACGGTACCTATTGTTATGATGTAATGTCGTTTGGACTAAAAAATGTTGGTGCCACTTAACAACACTTAGTAAATCGAATGTTCGAAGAACAAATAGGTAAATCAATGGAGGTTTATATTTACGATATGCTAGTTATGTCCCTGCGAGTAGAGGACCATTTGACACATTTGCAGGAGACCTTCGATATACTAAGGAAATACAACATGAAGCTCAACCCGGAGAAATGTGCATTCGGGGTCGGCTCGAGCAAGTTCCTCGGCTTTATGATATCAAATCGGGGAATCGAAATCAACCCCGATAAGATCAAGAAAATCGAAGACATCACGGTTGTGGACAATGTTAAGTCCGTACAAAGATTAACAGGGCGCATAGCCGCCCTAGGCCGATTCATCTCGAGGTCTTCAGATAGAAGTCACAGGTTCTTCTCACTGCTCAAAAAGAAGACTAGTTTTGCATGGACACCGAAATGCCAACAAGCATTGGAAAAATTAAAGTGGTACCTATCGAACCCGCCACTGCTTCATACCCCAAAAGTGGATGGGTGACTCTACTTGTACTTAGCAGTCTCGTAAATTACGGTAAGTGGGGTCCTAGTTTGAGAAGAGTAAGGTACGCAATTTCATGTTTACTATGGTGAGGCTGAGACTCGGTACCCACACTTAGAAAAATTAGCGCTTGCCCTAATAAGCGCCTCTAGGAAATTAAAATCATATTTTCAGTGTCACCCGATCTGCACAGTGAATACTTCTCCTCTTCGCAATATTTTTCATAAGCCCGAACTTTCAGCCCGATTGGCCAAATGGGCCATCGAGATCAGTGGGTACGATATCGAGTAACAACCCCGAACGACCATCAAGTCTCAAATCTTAGCGGACTTCGTAGCCAACTTTACACTAGCCATCATACCCGAGGTCGAAAAGGAACTATTAATAAAGTTAGGTATATCATCAGAGGTGGGGATCCTCTTCACAAACGGTGCTTCGAACGTGAAGGGGTCCGGGTTAGGCATCATTTTGAAGCCACCCACGGGTAATTAAATTAAACAAGATATCAAAACTGCCAAGTTAGCTAACAATGAGGCCAAGTATGAGGCCATGATTACAGGTCTCGAGCTAGCTAAAGGTTTGGGAGCAGAAGTCATTGAGGCCAAATGCGACTCCTTGCTTGTGATAAACCAAGTCGATAGAACATTTGAGGTTCAAGAAGATCGAATACAGAGATACTTGGACAAACTACAGGTGACTCTACATCGGTTTAAATAATGGACCCTACAGCGTGTGCCTCGAGAACAAAACAGCGAGGCCGATGCCCTCGCAAATTTGGGGTCATCAGTCGAAGACGACGAGATTAGCTCAGGGACTGTCGTACAACTTTCAAGGTCAGTAATCGAAGAAGGCCACACTGAAATCAACACCAAAAGTCTGACCTGGGATTGGAGGAACAAATATATCAAATACCTAAAGAACGGGAAGCTTCCATCGGACCCTAAGGAATCGAGGACTCTACGTACGAAGGTCGTACGATTCCCATTGGCCGAAGATGGAACACTGTATAGAAGGATGTTCGATGGACCATTGGAAATATGTTTGGGACCAGGAGATACCGACTACATCCTACGAGAAATCCATGAGGGAACCTGTGAAAATCATTCTGGTGCCGAATCCTTGGTTCACAAAGTCATCAGAGCAGTATACTATTGGGCCGATATGGAAAAGGATATAAAAGAGTTTGTTCGAAAGTGCGACAAATGTCAAAGGTATGCGCCGATAATTCACCAACCCTGAGAGCAACTCCAATCAGTCTTATCCCCATGGTCATTCATGAAATAGGGAATGGATAGCGTCGACCCTCTACCATCGGCCCCAGGTAAAGCTAAATTTATTTTGTTTATGATTGACTATTTCTTTAAGTAGGTTGAAGCACAGGCTCTCGAGAAAATTAGAGAGAAAGAAGTTATAGATTTTATCTGGGACCGCATTATATGTCGATTCGGGATGCCTGCCGATATCGTATGTGACAATGGAAAACAATTTATCGACAGCAAAGTGAAAAAGTTTCTCGAAGATCACAAAATAAAAAGGATCACGTCGTCACCATATCATCCTAGTGGGAGCGGATAGGCCGAATCGACAAACAAGACCATCATTAAAAATCTAAAGAAAAGATTGAACGACGCTAAGGGAAAATAGAGAGAAATATGGCCCAAAGACCTTTGTGCGTATCGAACAACGTCAAAATCCAGTACGGGGCAACACTGTTCTCTTTAGTATATGGCGCCGAAGCTTTGATCCCGATTGAAGTCAGGGAACCTAGCGTCAGGTTTCGATATGCAACAGAAGAGTCAAATCATGAGGCTGTGAATACAAGCCTCGAATTGCTAGATGAAAAATAGGAAGCGGCCTTCGTTCGGATGGCCGCACAGAAATAGCGGATCGAAAGATACTACAATCGAAGATCCAATCTTCCACACTTTAAAATTGGGGACTTGGTTTTGAGGAAGGTAACCCTCAATACTCGAGACCCAAACGAAGGAAAACTTGGCCCGAACTGGGAGGGACCGTATCAGGTCCTCGATATCATCGGAAAGAGATCCTACAAACTTGGCACGATGAACGACGAACAGTTACCAAACAATTGGAATATATCACTCCTCAAACGATACTACTGCTAAGGTATGACCTTCTCCATTTTCATTTATATTTCATACTAACCATTTACAAGTGCTTAATCAAAGACATCGAAGAATTCTTCAAACACAAAGTCCTTAGGTCTGAAAGTATGCGTTGCACTCTTTTTCCCTTAGACCGGTTTTTGTCCCAAATGGGTTTTGTCCGGGGAGGTTTTTAACGAGGAAACCATTGTTCATGCTAACTTAAAGCAATTCAACAGTATCCGAGGCTCTTTTACAATCAACCTCGAATACTGGGGGCATTGCCCTCGGATAGGAAAATATTTCGTGCCGACAGGTTCTCTATAGGCAAAATTTGTAAGGGTCAAATGGTTGAACGAACCATGCCCATGTAGATTACTCAAGCCCTAATGGAAAACAAGTACGCAATATAATCTATTGAAAAAAGTATTTTTCCTTGCCCGATATTTCATGCATTAGAGAAATTTTTACTTTACAATGTCTTTCTTGTAATCTATTACGGAAACTGGCTTAAGGGCCGGTCACAACTAAAGTTCTAACAATTGACCCCGCACTCGAGGATCACCATTAGAAAAATCGACATGATCGAATTACTAAAACCTCGAGATCGTAAGACTTTAAAAAGGCAACCCTCGATTTTATAGGCCATGGTCTCCCCACTCGGGGACAGATACTTCGAAATAATAGGGGAACAAGCCCAAAAGACGAGTCCCAAGCTAAAGACTATGGCCAAATTAACACGGTTCGTAGACATTCGATTTTCGTTATAAAACAGGCCTTCAGATATTTTCATAAACCGGTTAAGAAGGCTACCCTCGATTGAATTACTAAGGGTCTCGATAATATCGACCCTCGAAAACCCTAATGGGTACAAAGTCGTTCGAACTATCGAATAAATTCTTTATTTCATACTAAGGCAGAACATATTTTATATGATTAAACAATAAACTTTTCAAGCCAAAAAGGGGGAGAAAGACATTCTTTTTACTATGGTTGTATCGGCCTAATTCAAGAGCCTAAAGGGCCATTTTATTTTTGAGTTCGAAAAATCATCCTCACTCAATTAAAACCTAAGGGTCACCCTGCTCCGAGTTCGAGCAAGTACCCACCCGATTATGAAAACTACATTAGTCCGGCTTCGATCAAATTGCATAAGCCTCGATCTTATGAACAAAATTTTCATAAGGCATGAATGAAACAAAATTTTCACAAGGCAAAAAATGAAATAAAGACAAGTCGGAACAAGATGTTTATATATATAAGAATATTTACAAGGTCCGATCAGGATCCTACACAAAAAAATCCAAAAGTAAAAAAGGTTCCTAATTTTCTCCGGGGGCTGCTTCTTCTCCATCGAGGTCCCCTCTGCTCTCGGACCCACTCATGCTCTCAGCGTCATCATCATCATCGGAGGGGGACAATACTCCAACATCGGCTTCATGCTCTCTAGCCTTCATTATCTCGTCGGTAAGATCGAAACCTTAAGCGTGGATCTCCTCAAGGGTTTCCCTCCGATATTGGCATTTGGCAAGTTCAGCAATCCAATATGCTCGAGTTTGAGCGGTCTCGGCTGCTCTCTCGCTTGGACTTGAGCGGCTTCAGCATCGGCCCAATAGACAGCCACGATTGCATCTGCCTCGGCTTTAGCCTTTTTGGCTTCAGATTTGGCCTTTGCAAGTTTGGAAGCCAACCGAGCTTCGAGCTCCCCTATTTTCTTTTCCTAAGCCGAGCTCTTCTCCTTCATGCCTTGAAGCTGACTTTCGGCTGATGACAATTGGGATAAAGCAGTCTCTTTTTCTGCAGCAAAGTGGGCCATACCTTCTTTCCACCCCAAGGTCTCCGCCTTCATCATATTGACCTCCTCGCGGATTTACTCGATCCTCTCGACCTTCTGCTGCAGCTATGAGATTGAAATGTTAGCCACCATTCCCAAATCGAGCCTATGAGCTTTTAAGATTTTCATTACCTGCTTGATCAGGTCGGTCTGATCTTGGTGAGCCTTGGCCAACTCGGCTCGGAGGTCCTTGGTCTCCTCTGCTTTTTGCCCACAGGAAGTCTAAGGGCATTTCTCTCCTCCGTGAGACCTCGGAGGTCAGCCTCATACAGACTCAGCTCAGCTCGAGACCGAGAAAATGCTTCCCGATGAAGCGCTGCGGCCTACACAGAAAGAAGAACAGAAGTTAGACAGGAATAGAAAAATGAACACAAGGGTAATACCAACAAGGGGAGTTAAGGCTTACCCGATTCAGAGCTTGCTGTGCTTCATTGAAAAGGCTCGATGCCTCACCTGAGTCCTTAATTGAGACCTCCAAGTCGCTCAGGCTGGTAGTATCTTCGACCATAGTAAAGTAATCACGGAAGGGATCTTCCCTTCCGTAGGCTTCTTCAATGGAAAGGGTCTTCAAGGCCTGAGCCTCTTGAATCATCTCCTCGGAAAACGAGGGGAGCAGCAAGGAACCTCCAATTTCTATTGCCCCAAGTGGATCACTTGGGGCGTTCTCTCCATATCGAGAGGCCTCGAGCCCCTACAGTCGTACCCACCGTTAGCTTATTATGGTGGAAGTCATCTTCAATCCTTGATGACTCGGGGACTTCGCCTAAGTCTCTTCCCGAGACCCCCTCATCTCGAGACAGAGTCTCTACAGTCTTCACCGATTCAGAGGCTTTTGGGGCCTCGGTGCTTATTCCCACTCGGGCCACCAGCCCAGAGTCATCTTCTTCCTCTTTTTCATCTTCATCCCTTAGACGCCGAACAAAGTCTTTGGTCAGGAGGATGATGTTCTTCCTCGTCTTAGGAGCCACCTTCTTCTTAGGTTCTGGATCCTCGAAGGTTGAGATCTTTTTCCTATTTTTGTCCTTCACCGGTTTCGGTGCCGGGATCGAAGTCTCCTCCTCACCAGATAAGGGCCTCATGACAGCATCTTTGTCAAGGCCTGTATGAAAAGAAATTAAGAGACGCTTTAACAAAATTATCAAAGACGTGGAAAAGGGGCTTACCGTGAGTTTTGGCCGCCCTTCAGCCCTTTGATAAATCGTGCCATGCACTCGGCATACGTAGAGGTCGAGGCCAAGTCCCGAACCCAGCTCTTGAGTTTAGGAATTACACCGGGCATCCAAGCGACCGCTACATCACGAAAAAGGATATCCATGAGAAGAAGCAAAGGAGCAAAACAATAAATAGGAGCTAACAGTGGGATTGTACTTACGTTTCATATTCGGGAAATGGCATCTTATCGGCCGGGATTAGGTCGGAAGTCCTCACCCGAATGAACCGACCCATCTAGCCTCGGTCCTTTTCCTCGTCTATGCTCGAGAACAACACTTTGGTAGCCCGGCATTGGAGTTTTATAAACCGCCTCGATAGAGGCAGGGGCTGTATAACCTGATGAGGTGGTCGAGGGTGAAAGGCATTCCCTCGACTTTGCTCACGAAGAATCAGAGCAGAATAACAATTCGCCAAAAGGAAGGATGGATTTAGCCTAGGGTTATTTGGTATTGACTGAAAAAATCAACGACGACAGGGTCGAGGGGGCCCAACGTGAAAGGGACTGTAAACACTTAAAAACCCTTCCACATTGGTGGTGATGTCCTCTTCGGGTGTCGGGATCACCACCTCTTTGCCCTACCAGTTGCAGTCTTTCTTTACCTACTTAAGGCACCTTTTGGTTATCGAGCATATATACCTCGACACGTGCTCGCATCGACTAGGAATCGACGAGGCTTTATCGGTTTTAAAGTCGGAAGTGAGAACGTACCCCCCAGGAACACACTCCTCAGGGTGCGGCTCCACCAGTGTTTTGTCGCCGGTCGGCTGCGATGAAGAAGCATTTTCTTTTTGAGGAACAGTTTTTGACGTTTATGCCATTTGGATTTGAAGTTAAAAATAGACGGAGATGATAAGATTTGGTGTTCTAAGAAGAGGTTAGCAGTAAAAATCGTAAATTTACAGATGAAGAACTTAGAAGATGTAAAAAGCTTTGGAGATTGGAAATTTGAAAGTAAAAGTTTGAAATTGTGAAGAGAGGAGCTATTTATAGATTTTACAACGACGGTTCAAAATTGGCGGTGGCCGACCATCGACTGACACGCATTTAATGCCTTGGTAACTGTATATATGGGACGTTTCGGCCACTTCCGTCGCTTATATCATGAGGATGACATCATGGCAGGTCGAGGTAGAAATATCAAAGGCTCAATTCATTTCTTGTCAGTACACTCCAAAAATAATCAGGGGACTATCTATATGCGGTTAAAATCGGCCCCACCCGATTTTACTATTTGACCGAGACCGGGAGATTGCATCGAAGGATGGCCTCGTAACGGAACAGACTAAATCACGAGGGCTAGGTACTAAGTTCAGAACCTCGGTACCAGTCGAGATCGAGACTAGTAGCGATCGAAGCCAAACGAGACGGACATCGAGCAAGATCGAAGATAGCACAATAACAGAAAGGCGAGATAACTGTGACTAGTCGAGGATCACGATGTAAAACCTCGGTGACTGGTCGAGGATCATGGCGTAAATCCCGGAACGAATCAAATCAGAAATGGTTAATTAGCTGATCATGGTATTTTCTTTTGTAATTAGAATAATACCATAAGTAGAACTCCTCTACTATATAAAGGGGAGTATTAACCATTTGTAAGACACATTGTTCTCGCATAAAAAGGCCAATATAACTCTCTCTCTTTAGCTTATACTCTCTTGTCCATCAGCTTGCTTTATTCTTAACTGTTTTGGTATCAATCAATTCGAGGGGCTCCTAGCTTGAGGGTTGAATTCCGTTTCAACACTGGTTCGCTTTACTTTATAGTTCATTTCTGTCATTAACCTTCATATTTATCTATTGGTATTAAGGGAAATCACATATCCTTAGAACCTCATTATAAATTTAATTGTTATCCAATTTTAAGGGTAAACAAAGAATTTGCCACAAAATAATTGGTCACAAGAATTTCATCCTACAGCTAAAATTTCAAATATTTTAGATTCCAAAACAGGTACACATAAGAATTGTTACGATGTAGCTAAGAGTTAAAACAATTACATTCCACAGTAAGTTTCAAGTTACATATAATTGTAAATTTCAAAATATGCATGACGCGTAATTCTTCTACAACACCATCTGGCTTGAGACACAAAGTAGCACCGTCTTCTCCTTTCTCGCTTCCCAAAGTAGCACTGTCTTAACTGCACCTTGGCTTGAGTCTTAACTTCACAAATCTGCCTTATCAATTAAGAAACATAATTCAAATAGCATGTAATAATTAATGCAAGAATTCAAGAATTAATATTTGACAAAGAATAAGAGTGAAACAATTATTATAATAATTAATTCATAATTTAAAACGATTTATGATTTTTCAAGTAATTCTGCAAACAATTAATTTGACGACGTATAGACACTCGTCACCTCGCCTAAACGTCGTTCACGCGCATTTCACATAACAAAAAGTTTAAGGATTCTATTCCCTCAAGTCAAGGTTAACCAAGACACTTACCTCGCTTTGCAAATTTCAATCAATTACTCGATCACAACTTTTCCTTTTAAATTTATCTCCAAAAGCTTCAAATCTATTCACAAACAATGCAATATAGTCAATACGAATCATAAGAATTAATTCCATATGAATTTAATAATTTTTCGGATAAAAATCTAAAATTCATTTCCCACGTCTCATATCCCGGAAAAACTCGCGAAATATGAACACCCGTTCCGCTACGAGTTTAACCATATAAAAGTTATCCAATTCTGATGTCAAATGGATCTTCAAATATTAAATTTTCATTTTTGAAAGATTTTATAAAAATCGGATTTTTCTTCCATCAATTCACGGATTCATGATATAAATTAGTATGGAATCATGAAATATAATCAATATAGGATAAGGAACACTTACCCTAATTTTTTCCCGTGAAAATCGCCCAATAATTCGCTTTACCGAGCTCAAAATGATCAAAATGATTAAAAATGGCGACTTCCAAATTTAAGGGTTCTGCCTAGTCTTTTTCGCATCTGCGGACCAAATTTCCGCATCCGCGGACTCACTTCTGCAAAGAGGAGTCCGCTTCTGCGCAAGGCTGCCCCTTCCCCCTTTCCCGCTTCTGCGACGTGTGGGCTGCTTCTGAGAGGCATGGCTCGCTTCTGCGTCCAAGACTTCGCAGAAGCGAAGGCACCAGAAGCAACAAACTTTCAGATTTTGCTTAAGTCCAATTCTTGTTCCGATTTCGATTCGAATCATACTCGGGGTACTCGGGACCCCGTCCGAATATACCAACAAGTCCCGTAACATAATACAGACTTACTTGAGGTCTAAAAGCACGCCAGACAACACTGAAATTACAATTCACCCCTCGATTCGAACTGAGTTTTAAACTTTTCAATTTGCAAATCTCGTGCCAAAACATATTAAATGAATCCGGAATGACTTCAAATTTGGCACACAAGTCATAAATGACATAACAGAGCTATTCAAATTTCCAGAATCGGATTCCGACTCCGATATCAAAAAGTCAACCCCGTGGTCAAACTTGGAAATCTTTAGCCTTTAAATTACTAGTTTCCGTTAAATGGTCATAACTTGAGCTAGGGACCTCTAAATTAAATTTCGGGCATACGCCCAAGTCCTAAATCATGATACGGATCTACCAAAATTTCCAAAACACTGATCCGGGTCCGTTTGCTCAAAATATTGACCAAAGTCAACTCAGTTGAGTTTTAAGGCTCTATTTCACATTTTAATTTATTTTTCACATAAAATGTTTTCGGAAAATTTTACGGATTGTGCACGCAAGTCGAGAAATAATAATTAGTACTTTTCAAAGTCTTAGAACATATAATTACTTATTAAATTTAAAGATGACATTTTGGGTCATCATATTTTTGTTCTGTATTTGCTGAACTTCAGTATTCTTAGAGCTGAAGTTTTGTTCTGTATTTTCTGAACTTTAGCATTCTTAGATTTGAAGTTTTGTTATGTGTTTCTATGATTTGAAATTATTGTGTTGTTTCTATTTCTATACTAGAGGGTAACGAGGGAGGTTAAAAACCATACAAAAGAAGAAAGGCACATGATCGTGAAAGAAGTTGTTCAAGAGTTTCGACTGGATGAGTGATATGCTATTGTGGACGAGGTTGTGAAAAAAGTCAAGGT
This sequence comes from Nicotiana otophora, assembly GCA_000715115.1. Classification (NCBI taxonomy): domain Eukaryota; kingdom Viridiplantae; phylum Streptophyta; class Magnoliopsida; order Solanales; family Solanaceae; genus Nicotiana; species Nicotiana otophora. Next base: position 47,108 of record AWOL01S0008857.1, read on the forward strand.
AAGCTTATTTACATAAAAGTCTTTTCTTCTTGCTAATGTTATTCTTTTATTCAAATTAATCATTGTTAGTAATTTTTATGGGAATATTTTGATAAGAAGTTTGAAAAGTTATTTAAGATTGTCGACAAATCAAAAGGAAAAGATGATGTCAATGCAGATTTTGAATTGATGAACTATCGACAATATGATAGGATGAACGACTCCTTCGAACTTCAATTTGATATTAATGCTGCTTATGATGGACTGCATAAAGTCGCAGATGAAAATATAAGAGGTGAGGAAGCAGCTCTTGAAGGCCACGTTCAAGTATTCGAGGAAGTTCCAATGTGTTGAACAACAAGTTGAGCAGAATGTTCTAGTGTTGATAGACTGAGCAAAGTTACTAGATATGATGACCAGTTATCAATCGAGAATGTAGGTAACAAGAATGGTGAAGATGATAAAGTTGTCGGTACTGAAAAACATGTACCGACTTGTGCTTTGGGTAGTCATATTGCAAAAGGCAATGTGTTTGCGGATGCAGATCCTGAACCCGTTGTTACTGAAGAACATACATCGAGTGATGTGTGTACTTATATTGGGAAAGGCAATGCATTTGCGGAAACATTAGTTATTTATCAAGAACTTTTAGGTGCATAGACGTAGGAAGTTGTCACTACAGGTATAAATATTTTCTACTATATATCTATATATATTTTAGGTCATTGATTCCCCCTCTCTATAAATATGTAGTGAAAGTTGAAAATAGTGGTACTTCAATTAGTACAACTCAAAAACTCTCCGATGATGCTGCATTGCATGAAGATAGAGTCGATAAAATCCTTCCGCAAAATACTCCAATGCTCCCCGACGATGCCGCACCATTGAATGAAGCTGGAGCTGATGAGATTGACAAAGGTATGCAGTCTGGCGAGAGCGCAGTGGAAGGAGAACGTCAATGTATTCTATACATCACAAATTTATTACATTTGATCCAAGTATTTATTTTCAGTTTGAAATTTTACATACTTTCTTTTCTTTTTTGTGCTTTTTGATGATTATTCAGAAAGACTCGATGCAGCCGAAAAAGAAATTGGTGAGCTCATTCGGCTATATGAAAAAGGAGAAATACATCTATTCACACCTATTGGCTCACAGACAGGTGTGGAGTGTCTTTTTTAGTATTTTCAAAATTTAGTCAGTATTATTTAATATTGTTTTTGCATAAAGATATAGGCATATCTGAGGGTAATGCAAGCGGATCCGTTGGTATGCAAAACCATCTGTGTCGCAACACTTAGACTAGGTAGTTATTTCCTGCAATTCGATTACAAGGTGTTTTTTTGCCTAATGTGTGTTTGTATCAGTTGTGTTTATGTATATATTTTCCTTGTTGTTTGCAGACCTCATATGATGCATCGCAATTTCTTCCAAATCCTAAGAGAAGGAAGGTGTCTAGTTCTCCTAATGTTTTGCGTGACACTAGTGATATCCCCAACTTCAATTTATGTTCATTTTTTCTGGGTAGTACACAAGAGACACGTTCAGAAGATAATTCTACTGTTGTTGGTGGTAGTGAAGAGAGACAAGAACTTTATGAACAATAGGGAGTTGGTCAAGTATCTGCCCCTATGGCTGTGGATTTTCCCCCTACTGCTGAATCGTAATAGTTAGTTGCGACTGAGCAGCAGGAACAACAAGCAAAAAGAAAATTAGCTAAAGTAGGGAAAAAGATTCGTATGAAGAGTATTTGGTTGAAATCTCCTTACGTCATTCCTAAACAAAAGACAAGGGGACAAGATTGGAAAGCAGAAAATACTACACGAAGGAGTCCCTTCCATTATATTAATCAAGACAGTGGATTAATGCAGAGATTTACAGACTGGTTGAAGATGGATGCCAGGGAATATAATTTCAAGCCATTCAGATTAGCTGGAATCGATATTCCAAAGTCATTCTTTACCGATCTTGTGGAACCTACCTCTGATCTTGCTGATGAAGTAAGTTATTAAGTTTGTTTTTTGAATTAGTTTTGAATTGTATTTCCTAAAACTTTAGCCTTATGTTTGTTTTAAAGTTTTTGTACTATAATTTGGTAAACTTCAGACTTATGCTTGCTTAAGTTTTTTTTTAGTTCATTTGCTAAAACTTCATACTAAAAGATGCTGAAGTTTTTGTCCTGCAGTCTGTAGTTTAGCAATGAGTTTTTTCCTAAAAACTTCGGACTAAAAATACTGAAGTTGTTTAGCTCATTTGCGAAAACTTCAAACTAAACATGTTGAAGTTTTTGTCATGCAGTCCCTAGTTTTGTAATGAGTTGTTTTCTAAACTTTAAACCAAATGTGCTGAAGGTTTTTAGTTTGTTTCCTAACACTTCATATTGAACATGCTTAAGTTTTTGTCATGCAGTTTGTAGTTTTGTAATGAATTTTTTCTAAACATCATACTTATGCATGCTGGAGTGTTTTAGTTCATTTGCTAAACTTAGTTTTTATTATGAATTATATTGTGGTTAATTCACATATTGTTTTTGTTGTTTTTCATTTTCAGTATATTGAAGTGGGCATATATTTCTTGCGCAAAACAATATTGCTATCATCTTCAAAGTTATCCAAAATCAAAATGTGCAGTAATAAATTTAATTTTTGGTAAGTATATGACTAAGTTGGATAGTGTTCATCCTTTAGATGAACAGAAGAAGAAAATTAGAATAAGGATGGAAAAGAGAATGGAGGAGAAAAAAATGGAAGAGAAAAAGAGCAAATTAAAGAGAAAGCGGGCTGGCAAAAAATAGGATGTTGTGGATTATGAAGAAGAAGAAGTGGAGACTGAGGAACTTACCGAGTTTACCTAGTTTACTGAAGAATCAACTGCTTAAAAGGTGGCCAACATCGTAAGAGGCATTGACCTTTCATGTGATACCTCATGGGCATCTTCCGAAAACGTATTCTTTCCATTTCGACTTAAGCCAAGTGCTGACCACTCATCTACACACTACTTTCTTGGAATTCTGCACTTTCAAAGCAAAATTATATATGTGTATGATTCCTTGAGAAATTCACCATATGAGCGTGCAGTTGACATGTCCAAAATTATGCACGGTTGATCCTATACGTGCTCAAATACTTGAACTTTGCCATACACAATAAAAGTTATCGGGAAATTCCTGTGGAAATGTTTACGATTAAGTGGATGAACACACCCCTACAGGAGAACAAGCAAGTATTTGGCATATGTTTACCATGCATCTTATCTTTATCGTTTTTTCTTTTGTGTTATTGTCTTAACTAATCTTCAATTTGTTTTCATGTTCTTTTTGTAGTGTTGATTGTTGTAACGATCCGGCCGATCGTTTTGAGAGTAATAGCTCCGATCTCCTATTTATTGCTTTTCCCGTATCGTTTTCTACTTATGTGACTTGCCGGAAGGTTTTGATATTGGTTTTCAGAGTGATTTGGGACACTTAGCTTCTAAAACGGGAGTTAAAATTCTAGGATTTTGACCGTAGTTACAATTGTGTGATGGCCATTCTGCAATGGAGTTTTGTCGGTTCTATTAGCTCCGTTAGGTGATTTTGGAAGTACGAGCATGTCCGAATTGTGAATTGGAGGTATGTAGCTGAATTAGGGTTGCAATGGCGAACAATGAATTTTTGAGAAGTTTGACCGGAAGTGGACCTTTTGATATCGGGGTCGGATTCCGATTCCGGAAGTTGGAGTAGGTCTTTAATGTTGAATATGACTTGTGTGCAAAATTTGGGGTTAATCGGACGTGTTTTGATTGGTTGCGGCATCAGTTGTAGAAGTTTGAAGTTTCAAAGTTAATTAAGTTTGAATTGGAGTGTGATTCATGTTTTTGTTGTTGTTTGATGTGATATGAGGCGTCAACTAAGTTTGTATGGTGTTTTATGACTTATTGGTATATTTGGTTGAGGTCCCGGGGGCCTTAGGTGGATTCTAGATGGTTAACGGATCAAATCTGGTTTTGGGAGAATGGGTGAAGGGACCAGTTCTGGTGTAATCACACCTGCGCAAGATTGAACGCAGGCGCGAGCCCGTAAAAGTGAGCAATTGGGCGCAAATGCGGGGTTTTGGAAATGGCCAGTGGTCACAGATGCGACGTGAAGGCCGCATAAGCGGAGTCGCTTCTGCCGAAGAGTGATAGCAGAAGCAGACGAGTGCATGGGAGTTCTTTCCACAGAAGCGTATGAGTTTGCGTAGATGCACACCCGCAGAAGTGGTCTTTGAACTGCAGAAGCGGAATTTTGAACCTTAAGTGAACTACGCAGGTGCGGAGTCTTCGCCGCAAAAGCAGTGCCGCAGGTGTGGCTTAACTGGGCAGAAAAAGGATAAGTTCGAAGGTTTAATCCCATTTTCACTTTGGGACTTTGAGAGCTCTGATTTGGGCGATAATTGGAAGGATTTTCAGAGGAAGATATTGTGTAACAATTCTTAACTCATTTATGGTTATATTTCACTAATCTATTGTTAATTACATCATCTAATTAAGGATTTGGGTTGAGAAAATTAGGAAAAAAGTTGGAAAGTGCTTCTACCAAAGGTTTGAGTTTTGATTGGGATTTTGTTATCGTATTTCAGTAATTTTGGTACGAGTGAACTCGTGAGTGAATGGGTGTTCGTATTTTATGACTTTTACATGATCCAAGACGTGGGCCCGGGTCGACATTTTGGGGTGATTTTCTAATTTCTTGCTTAAGCCTTGATTTCATTAATTAGATTAGTTTCTTATAGTTATATTTATGGTATGTAATTGCTTTAAGCTAGATTTGGGCCATTCAGAGTCGGAAAACCATGAAAAAGGCATTCTTACTGATTGATTCAGCTTGGTTCGAGATAAGAGGCTTGCCTAACCTTGTGTGGGAAAAATTCCCTTAGGATTTGGTATTGTTGTGAGACTTCTGTGATATGTGAGTGCCATGTACGCGAGGTGACAAGTGTGTACATGGGACAATTTTTTGTAAAACCCAATTTTTACTGAACACTAACCTGTTCAATATTAAATGAGTTATTCCATCCAGTGTAGTTATCCTGTTTAACCCAATATCGCATATCTACGTGTGCTAAATGCTTATTTGAACTCTGTGCAGCATGCTTAGTTGATTTCCTGCTTTTCCTTGACTTGTACTTAGTCTTAAACTGTAGGATTTCTTGCTGTAATTGTTATTTCCATCTATTTCGAGCTGTATATTTATTTTGGGACTACGAGACAGTATCTCGGGCGATCCCCCCTGCATATTTAGTTTTGGGACTACAAGGAGGTACCTCAGGAGAATCCCTGTTGAGCATTTACCTTTGGGACTACGAGACGGTATCTTAGGAGTACCTCTGTTGTTATCTCTATGTGTTGTGCTGTTATTTTCCCGTAAAATTCTCCTTGTTAGATTCTCAGTCATTTTCACATTATTATATCTACTATCTTACTTATTATATACCAGTAGGGCCCTGACCTGTCCTCGTCACTACTTTACCGAGGTAAGGCTTGGCATTTACTGGGTACCATTGTGGTGTATTCATGCTACTCTTTTGCATATGTTTTGTGTGCAGATCCAAGTACTTTTTATCATCCTCAATATCAGTGAGCAGAGACATTTGGAGAATTCAAGATATATTTACCTGCTTTCGCAGACCTTGGAGTCCCCCTCTATTCTCTCATATGTCGTTTACCTTTCCGTACTTACTTAGACTCTGGTGTATAGAGATACTTAGTTTTTCTTCTATAGCTTGTGACTTATGATTTTCGGGTTTTGGGAATACCATGTATACTATAGTGCTGGGTTACTTGTACATGCCGAGCGGCATTTTGTCATTTTATAATTATCTGTTGCCGCCTAGTTATAAATTTCTATTTTCACTATTATTAGGCTTACCTAGTCGTAGATACTAGGTGCTATCACGATGTCTTACAAAGGGAGATTTAGGTTGCGACAAGTTGGTATCAGAGCTCTAGGTTCATAGGTGTCGTGAGTCATAAGCAGGTTTAGCATAGTCTCGTGGATCGGTATAGAGACTTCTGTACTTATCTTCGGGAGGCTATGGAACTGTTAGGAAAATTTCACTTCTTTTGATTCCTTGTCGTGCTAAATTGTTGACTTCGGAATTCTAAACTTCTGTCTTCTATTCTCTCACAAATGTTGAGGATACGTACAGGCGGATCAGAAGACCAGGCACCCGCGCCCCCTGCTAGAGCCGTAAGAGGTTGGGGCCGGGGTAGAGGCTGAGGATGTCCATGCGGTGCAGCCAGAGCACCCGTGCGAGCTGCTATAGAGGAGCCACCAGTAGTTCCAGTCGGATTGCAGACACCTGATACGTCTGTTACTACACCAGCTCTTTAGGAGACCCTTGCATAGTTCCTGAGCATGTTCGGTACTCTAGCTCAGGCCGGGGGAGAAGCACAGACTCCCGCCGCACACACCCCAAAGCAGCAGGTTCAGGTTGGCTAGGTTCCATAGGTTATACCAGTACAACCGGTAGCCCCAGTTCTGCCTGAGGGTAGGGCAGCAGTTTCTGAGGAGGAGCATCGTATGCTCGAGAAGTACAAGAAGTACCACCCTGCTACTTTCAGTGGCTTGGATTCAGAGGATACCCAAGGTTTTCTTGAGGAGTGACACTGTATCTTCCGTACTGTGGGTGTAGCAGAGTCGAGTGGCGTTTCTTTTACTACGTTTTAGCTTAGAGGAGAGACCTATCAGTGGTGGCGTGCTTATGAGTTGGGTAGTTCGGCTGATGCATCTTCACTTACTTGGACTCAATTCTCGAATATGTTCTTAGGGGAGTATGTTCCCTAGAGTCTTAGGGATGCGTGGTGCGCAGAGTCTGAGCAGTTATGCTAGGGTTCTATGACTGTGTCAGAGTATGCGATTCATTTCAGTGATTTGGCCAGACATGCACCAGCCTTGGTTGCCACAATTCGAGAGAGGGTCCATTGGTTTATCGAGGGGCTCCACCCCATTATCAGGCATGGCCCGGGAGTTGGAGATGGATATTTCATACCAGCAGGTTATGAGTATTTCTAGGAGAGTGAAGGGTATGCTTTCTCGGGAGAGAGAGGAAAGGGAGGCTAAGAGGTCTCGAGAGTCTGGCACTTATAGTGGTACTTGTGCCCCTACTGCAGTTCGTCATGGTAGGGGCTATGTGAGTCGCCCTGTTCATTTAGCACTTCCAGCTGCCAACTATATTCCGGCTGCTCCTAGGCCCCAGTAGCCTTATTATGCACCGTTAGTGTCTAGTGTACCTCCTGCATGGGGTGCTTTTAGCGGTCAGTCCAGCCGACCTGGCCTGAGCCAGTCACAACAGCCACGCCCTCCGAGAGCTTATTTTGAGTATGGCGACACTCGCCATATAGTGAGGTATTTCCCCAGACTTAGGAGGCGGTGTACCTCCATCGACTTCTCAGGCACCACGTGCTCCACTGGGTCCTCAGGCTATGACTACAGCACCAGCTACCACCCCACCTGCTCATCCAACTCGAGGTGGAGGTCGGGAAGGTAGAGGTTATCCTAGAAGGGGAGGCTAGGCTAGATATTATGCTCTTCCTGCTCGTACATAGGCGATTGCTTTCGACTGTGTAATTACAGGTATTGTTCCGGTTTGTCATAGAGACGCGTCAGCTTTATATCATCCAGGATCCACTTATTCCTATATGTCATCTTATTTTGCTCTGTATTTGGGTATATCCCATGATTCTTTGAGTTCTCCTGCATATGTGTCTACACCTGTGGGAGATTCTATTGTTGTTCACCGTGTGCATCTTTTGTGTTTGGTTGTTCTTAGTGGTTTTGAGACCAGAGCCAATTTATTATTGCTACGTGTGGTAGATTTTGATATTATCTTGGGCATGGACTGGTTGTCGCCCCATTATGCTATTCTTGATTGTCACGCCAAGACCCTGATGCTGGCTATGCTAGGATTACCTTGATTAGAGTGGAGAGGTACCTTAGATTATACTCCCAATAGAGTTATTTAATTTATTAAATCTCAACGAATGGTTGAGAAGGGGTGTGACGCGTATCTAGCTTATGTGAGAGATGTTAGTATCGACACCTCTACAGTTGAGTCAGTTCCAGTAGTGAGGGATTATCCTGATGTCTTTATAGCTGATCTTCCGGGCATGCCACCTGATAGAGATATCGACTTTGGTATTGATTTATTTCCAGGCACTCATCCCATCTCCATTCCTCCATATTGTATGCCCCCCCTGAGTTGAAGGAATAGTTACAGTAATTGCTTGAGTATGTGCTTTGGCCCACTGTGTCACCTTGGGATGCCCTAGTCTTCTTTGTGAAGAAGAAGGATGGTTCTATGAGTATGTGCATTGATTATCGCTAGTTGAACAAAGTTACAGTAAAGAACAAGTATCCATTGCCTCGTATTGATGACCTATTTCATTAGTTACAGGGTGCCAGAGTGCTTTCCAAGGTTGTTCAGGCTATAATCAGTTGAAGATTCGAGAGCCAGATATCCCGAAGATTGCTTTCAGGACTCGGTATGGTCACTATGAGTTCCTTGTGATGCCATTTGGGCTGACTAACGCCCCATCAGTATTTATGCATTTGATGCAGAGTGTATTCCGGCCCTATCTTGACTGTTTCGTCATTGTGTTTATTGATGACATTCTGGTATATTCCTGGAGTCGGGAGTATCATGAGTAGCACCTGAGGTCTGTGCTTCAGACCTTAAGAGAAAAGAAGTTATATGCAAAGTTCTCAAAGTGTGAGTTCTGGCTAGATTCAGTGGCAATTTTGGGTCACGTAATATCGAGTGATGGGATCAAGGTTGTTCCGAAGAAGGTGGAAGCAGTGTAGAGTTGGCTCAGACTGTCCTCAGTTACGGAGATCCATAGTTTTCTTGGTTTGGCTGGGTATTACCATCGATTTGTAGAGGGTTTCTCATCTATTACAGCACCTATGACCAGGCTGACCTAGAAGGGTGCTCCGTTCAGATGGACATAGGAGTATGAGGAGAGATTTCAAAAGATCAAGACAACTTTGACTACGGTTCGGGGTCTTATACTATTTATTTTGATGCATCACGGATTGGTCTCGGCGCGATGTTGATACAGGATGGTAGGGTGATTTCCTACGCATCTAGACAGCTGAAGGTGCATGAAAAGAACTATCATGTCCACGACCTTAAGTTAGCAGCTATTATTCATACCTTGAAGATTTGACGGCTATATTGGTATGGTGTCCCTAGTGAGATCTACACCGATCACCGGAGTTTGCAAGTTCAAATAGAAGGATCTTAACTTGCATCGGCGGAGGTGGTTAAAACTGCTTAAGGATTATGATATCACCATTCTATACCATCCCGGGAAGGCCAATATGATGGCCGATGTCTTTAGTCGCAGGGCAGAGAGTTTGGAGAGCTAAGCATATCTACCACCACCAGAGAGGCCATTAGCATTGGATGTTCAGGCCTTAGCCAACCAATTTGTTAGATTGGATATTTCTGAGCCGAGTCGAGTTTTGGCTTATGTGGTCTCTCGGTCTTCTCTTTATGGTCGTATTAGGGAGCGCTAGTATGATGACCCCCATATGCTTATCCTTAAGGACACGGTTCATCACAGTGATGCTAAGGAGGTCACTATTGGTGATGATGGTGCATTGTGGATGCATGGCAGGCTATGTGTGCCCAATGTAGATGGTTTGCGTGAGTTGATTCTCCAGGAGGCTCACTGTTCGCTGTACTCTATTCATCCAGGTGAAACGAAGATGTATCAAGACTTGAGGCAATATTATTGGTGGAGGCGAATGAAGAAGGACATCATAGAGTATGCAACTTTATGTCTAAATTACCAGCAGGTGAAGTATGAGCATCAACAGTCGGGTGGATTGCTTCAGAAGCTAGAGATTCTGAAGTGGAAATGGGAGCGAATCACTATGGATTTCGTTGTTGGGCTTCCCCGAACTCAGCGAAAGTTTAATGCAGTTTGGGTGATTGTGGATAGGCTGACCAAGTCAGCTCATTTCAATCCTGTGATGACTACTTATTCTTTCGAGCAGCTGGCTCGAGTGTATATTCACGAGATTGTCAGGCTTCATGGCGTGCCAGTATCTATCATCTTTGATCGGTGTACACAGTTTACATTATGGTTCTAGAGGGACGTATAGCATGAGTTAGGTACTCAGGTTGAGTTGAGCACAACATTTCACCCTCAGATAGACGGACAGTCCGAGCATACTATTTAGATACTAGAGGATATTCTTTGTGCATGTGTGATGGAGTTTGGAGGTTCTTGGGATTGGTTCTTGCCACTTGCGGAGTTTGCCTACTACAATAATTATCAGTCGAGTATTCAGATGGCACCGTTTGAGGTTCTGTATGGTAGGCAGTGTCGGTCTCTAGTGGGTTGGTTCGACACGGGCGAGGCTAGGCTATCGGGTACAGACATGGTTCAGGATACTTTGGAGAAGGTTAACGTGATTCAGGATCGACTTCGCACAATCCAGTCCAGACATAAGAGTTATGCGGATCAGAAGGTTTGCGATGTTGCATTCATGGTTGTGGAGCGGGTCTTTCTCCGAGTTTCTCCCATGAAGGGTGTTATGAGGTTCGGGAAGAACGGCAAGTTGAGCCACAGGTTTATTGGCCCATTCGAGGTGCTGCGGCAAGTTGGGGAGGTTGCTTATGAGCTTGACTGGCCTCCTAGTCTAGCAGGAGTTTATCTAGTATTCCATGTTTCTATGCTACGGAAGTATCACAGTGATCCGTCTCATGTGTTAGATTTCAGCTCAGTCCAGTTGGACAAGGATTTATCTTATTGGTATATTTGGTTGAGGTCCCGGGGGCCTCGGGTGGATTCCAGATGGTTAATTGATCAAATTTGGATTTGGGAGAATGGATGAATGCACTAGTTCTGGTATAATTGCACATGCGCAAGATTGACCGTATGTGCGAGCCTGCAAAAGCATACAATTGGGAACAAATGCGGGGATGTGGAAATTTCCAGTGGTCGTAGATGCGACGTGAAGGCCGCAGAAGCGGAATTGCTTTGGCGGAAGAGTGATCGCAGAAGCGGACGAGTGCATGGGAGGTCTTTCCGTAGAAGCGGACGAGTTTGCCTAGATGCGCACCCGCAGAAGCGGTCTTTGAACCGCAGAAGCTGAATTTTGAACCTTAGGTGAACTCTGCAGTTGCAGAGTCTTCGCCGCAAAAGCGGTACCGCAGAAGCGGAAATGGGACTGCAGGTGCGGTTTGACTGGGTAAAAAAAGTCTAAGTTTGAGTGTTTTATCCCATTTTTATTTTGGGACTTTGAGAGCTCGGATTTGGGAGATAATTGGAAGGGTTTTCAGAGGGAGCTATTGGGTAAAGATTATTAACTCATCTATGGTTATATTCCACTAATCAATGGTTAATTTCATCATCTAATTAAGGATTTGGGTTGAGAAAATTGGAGAAAACATTGGAAAGTTCTTCAACCAAATTTTTGAGTTTTGATTAGGATTTTGATATTGGATTTGAGTAATTTTGGTACGAGTGAACTCGTGAGTGAATGAGTATTCGTATTTTATGACTTTTACCCGATTCCGAGATGTGGGCCTGGGTTGACCTTTTGGGGCGATTTTCTAATTTCTTGCTGAAGCCTTGGTTTCATTAATTAGATTAGTTTCTTATAGTTATAACTATATTTGGGACATTCAGAGTGGGAAAACCGTGGAAAAGGCATTCTTATTGATTGATTGAGCTTGATTCAAGGTAAGTGGCTCACCTAATCTTGTGTGGGGAAAATCCCCGTAGGATTTGGTACTGTTGTGATACTTCAGTGATATGTGAGTGCCTTGTATGCAATTTGACGAGTGCGTACACAGGCTAATTGTTGTAAATCCCGATTTTTACTGAACAGTAGCCCAGTTTTTACTGAACAGTGTATAGAGATACTTAGTTTTTCTTCTATAGCTTGTGACTTATGATTTTCGGGTTTTGGAAATACCATGTATACTGTAGTGCTGGGTTGCTTATACATGCCGAGCGGCATTTTGTCATTTTATAATTATCCGTTGCAGTCTAGTTTTAACTTTCTGTTTTTATTTCTGTTATTCCGCAATTGTTAGGCTTACTTAGTCGTAGAGACTAGGTACCGTCACGATGCCTTACAGAGGGAGATTTGGGTCGTGACAATTGTGGTATATTTTCTCTTAAGTTCCTTGAGATGCGGTTGAAGCAAGATGATGTCTTCAAATTCGAACAAAGTGATGCATTGACATTCAGGAGAGAATTGGCTGCGAAACTTTGGACTCATGGAAAGTGGAAAGAAGATAGAGGTTATGAAACTCTAGAAGAGCAATTAAGACATGACTATGGAGAATATGAAGACACTTTGTGAATTATTTCGATAGAGAATAACTTGTAAATGAAAAACAATTTTTTTGTTATTTTTTCAATGATGTAAGTGAAAACAAAAATTGGATTTGTGAATATACATTATTGTTTGTGAATTATGTGATGTTTATCTTTTAAATTTTTGTTCTATTTGCGTTAATTAGTCTGAAGTTGTCTTGGATTGTATCAAATACTTTTGTCTCTTTTTGATCATGAACTTAAGCATGTTTTGTGAAACTTCAACATGTGCAGTCTGAAGTTTTAGCAAATAAACTAAAAACCTTTTACTTGTTTAGGCTGAAGTTTCGGATAAAACGCACAACAAAACTGTTGACTGTAGGACAAAACTTTAGCATGTTTTGGTATGAAGTTTTAGCAAATTAACTAAATAACTTCAAGCTACATTTGCATGAAGTTTTAGCTTCAGCATGTTTAGTGTGAAGTATCAGGATATGAACAAAAAAACTTTAGCATGGATACGTTTGAAGTTAAGCATAAACTCAATAGAAACTTTCGTATTGTAGGAGAAAACTTCAGCATGTTCAGTTTGAAGTTTTAGCAAATGAACTAAATAACTTCTGCATGTTTAGTCTGAAGTATGTAGGAAAGGATGCATTGCTAAACTGCAGACTGCAGGACAAAACTTCAGGAAGTTTAGGTATTTTTTAATTTGAAACTTATCTTTTTTGTATTTGCCACCTACTTTTTGTCTTTTACCACCTACTTCTTCTTACATTTAATTTATCTGACCATATAGTAAATTACCTGAAAAGTTGTTTTTGCATTTACAAATAGTAAATGAAGTCTTTCAATTTGATTATGGGAGAACTTTGGCTTTTCAGGTTGAAGTTTTTTTTTACTATAGAAAAATTGTGGACTTATTATGCCGAAGTTACATTTCTACTTGCATTTACCACCTACTTGTTGTCTTTTACCACCTACTTATCTTGTTACACTCAATTTCTCTGAACGTAAAACAACAAACAATCCTGAAAAGTTACCTTTGAATTTATAGATATTACCTCTGAAGTGATTGCATACTTTTTTAGAATGCACCCAAACCTGTAAGCCACCAACAAAAATGAGTGGTTTGTACTTCAAGCAATATATAAACGAGTATTTTTCAATCCAAGAGCTTATTTTTTTTTTATTTCTATGAGAACAATCACATTTCACATATATCATTCAATATTGAAAGTCTAAATTCAGAATATCCATCTTCCTTTAGAATGAATTGTTGTCCAAGGATTATTGAACGTTGGAGTATTTTTCAGCGTGTTTCTTGGAATATGGATGCGGTGCTGGAGAAAAAAACAAGTTGTTCTATTATACCCAATTTGTTTACAACGACTACATTTGGTAGACTTCAATGGTACTGATTCAGTCGTAGGGATATACCTCTTCTTTTGTCTTCTTCCTTGTAGAATCTCTACATCGGGAGGTTTTGTGATTTCAGATTCTATATTTTGTGGTATATCCCATGAATTTTGATCTCCCACAGTATTGACATGTCCTTCATATATTTTGAACCATGTTTCCATTGAATACCAATTTGAGGAGTAATCAGATTTCTACAAATATCTCTTATTGAAAGCAGCAATTGCGTGTATTCATCAAGTTGAAATTTCAAGTAGTCAGAAAAAGAGAAGATACTTTATAATATCCAATTTAAAGATTATTAATAGGCTAATATACAAAGAATCAAAAATTCCCATTAACGATCAAGTAACCGATCAAACTCAAGTAAATGAAATTCGATCTTTTACAATTCCTTTATCAAGTTCCAACATAATGTAAGCACTTTAATTAACAAGTAAGGTACAAACATTACCAGTATTTCATTATTCGCGTTCTAAACTACCCGGCCATAAGCATAATTAGTAGCTACGCACGGACTGTCGTGACCTCGTACGTACGTAGCCCTCACATTTAGAAGCACATATTAAAGCACCTATGGGGTAGATTCCCTCTTACAAGGTTAGAAAAGAGACTTACCTCCTCTCAAAGCTCACTTTCCGGTCACAATTTCATCCTAAAGCCCCAACTCGGTGCCGAACAATCCAAAACTAGTCAAATGTTATGTAAATTAATCAATTCACGTTAAAAAGTTCATATTCCAACTACTAGAGTAGTTACCCAACCCCTTTGAAGAATTCCTAAAATTCTCCTTCCGGGCCCACGTGCCCGGATTTAGGAAATTTTCGAAGATAAATGTTACGCATAGCCTCACGAACTCAAATATATAATTTTCACCCCATTCCATAATCATTTTCGTGGTTAAATCCCATTTTTATCAAAACCTAGGTTTTTTATCTAAATCCATAATTTTAACAAATTTACATGTTTAAATCTACCCATAATCTATGTATTAAACTTACATTGTGTAGGAATTACTTACCTGCAATAGCTAGGTTGAAATCCCCCTCTTTAAAGATCCACAATCGCCGAAGAGTGCAATAAATGAGTTCAAAAAGCCTAAGTTTGTTTTTAATCAACTCTCTGCCCAGCGACCCTTCTTCGCGAACGTGGAACGGGCCTCGTGTTCGTGAAGGCAATTGGCCCAGGCCCAGAAAATCTTGGCCTATGCGAATGTGACCAGGGCTTCACGAACGCAGAGGTTTACCAGCCTTGCCCTACATGAATGCTAGGGCACCTTCACGAACGCGAAGAGCAATGGTTTCACCCCCCACCCAGCATCGCCTTACCCTTTGCGAACGCAGACCCCATACCGCGAACGTGAAGCACAAAGTTTCTCCAAGCCCAATTCCTTCATCGCGAATGCGAGGGTCCTTCCACATTCGTAAAGTAGAAAACCAGAACTGGAAATCTGGTTTTTTCAACATAGCTCCGGGCAGTACGAAACCCACCCGAGCAAATCGGGACCCCATCCAAATGTACCAACAAGTCCATAAACATAATACGGACCTGCTCAAACTCTCAAAATGCCTAAAACAAAAACAAAACTAAGAATCACACCTTAAAACCAAATTGAATCAAAATATGAACTTCACGTTTCGAAATCACTCCAGACGCGCCGAATCATACTTAGATTACTCGGAATTATACCAAATTTTGTGTGCAAGTCTTAAATAACCAAACATAAATATTCTTGGTCTCGTAATCCCAATTGGATCTAGATAACAATAAAACCTACTCCAAACCAAATTTAAAGAACATTAAAACATTCAAAGACCCAACTTTCACTATTACTCACTGAAACGCTCCCAAGTCATCCAAAACCAGATCCGAACATACGTCAAGTCCGAAATTATCATATAAACCTATTGGAACCATCAAATCCCGATTCAGAGATCGTTTACTCAAAAGGTTGACCAAAGTCAAACTTAGCCCTTTTTGCCAACCTTAAGGAACTAAGTGTTTCGATTTCAACCCGAACCCTTCCAAATCCCGAACTAACCATCCCCGCCAGTCATAAAATAGTAAAAGCACATACATGAGGACTTATTTAGAGGAACAGGGTTCTAGAAAGCCAAACGACCGCTCGGGTCATTACATTCTCCACCTCTTAAACAAACCTGCATTCTCGAACGGGTCTAGAATCATACCTGGAGTACTGAATAAGTGTGTATATCTGCTTCGCATGTCCTCCTCGGCCTCCCAAGTTGCCTCCTATACTGGTTGGCCTCTCCACTGAACCTTTACCGTAGATATCCTCTTGGACCTCAACTGGCGAACCTGACTATCAATAATGGCAACTGACACCTCTTCATAACCCAATCTCTCATCTAGTTGAACCGTGCTGAAGTCCAACACATGTGACCGCATGATACCTTCAGAGCACAGACACGTGGAAAACCGGATGAACTCCCGATAGACTGGGAGTCAAAGCAAGCTCATAAGCAACCACCCCAACTCGTCTCAACACCTCAAATCAACCTATAAACCTTAGGCTCAACTTTCCTTTCTTCCCGAACCTCATGATTCCCTTCATCGACGAGACTTTCAAGAGAACCTTCTCGCCCACCATAAATGCTAAATCACGCGCCTTCTGATCCGCGTAACTTTTCTGTCTGGACTGTGCTGTGCGAAGTCGCTCCTGAATCAATTTTACCTTTTCCAAGATATCCTCCACCAAATTAGTGCCATATAACTTAGCTTCGTCGGGCTCAAACCATCTGATGGGAGAACGACATCGCCGACCATATAAAGCCTGAAATGGAGCCATCTCAATACTAGACTGATAACTGTTATTGTAAGCAAACTTGGCCAAAGGCAAGAATCGATCACACTACCCTCCGAAGTCAATCACACATGCTCTGAGAATAGCCTCCAAGATCTGAACTGTCTGCTCCGACTACCCATCAGTCTGCGGATGAAAGGTTGTGCTGAGCTCTACACGTGTCCCCAACACTCTCTGTACTGCTCTCCAGAAGTGCGAAGTAAACTGAGGGCCTCTATCTGATATGATTGAAACAGGCACACCATACTACCGAATAATATCCTACATATAGATCTGGGCCAACCTCTCTAAAGAGTACGTGGTCATAACCGGATCGAAGTGTGCTGACTTGGTCAACCTATCGATTATGACCCAAACTGCATCAAACTTCCGCAAGGTCCTTGGCAGCCCAACTACGAAGTCTATAGTAATGTGCTCCCACTTTCACTCAGGTATAGTCCTCTGCTAGAGTAGGCCACCTGGCCTCTGATGCTCATACTTAACCTGCTGGCAATTTAAACACCTCGCAACATACTCAACTATGTCCTTCTTCATTCGCCGCCACCAATAATGCTGCCTCAAGTCGCGATAGATCTTCGTAGCACCTGGATGAATAGAATACCGAGAACTTTGTGTCGAGGTGGACCAAGAACCTAATGATTCCTTAGGATGAACATTGCGTGGGAGAGTTGAAGAAAATTTTTGGAAGTGCAGGGCATTTGTGCGGCCAATTCTGCGATCATAGAACTGATCTGCAGACCACAGATCTTCTGCGGAGTGAAGCAAAAACCTGAGCTAAATATTAGGACCATATGCGGTCTATTATGCGGCTGCATAATCATTTCGCGGTCCGCATAATCCATCACAGATCCAACATAAATATTTCTAGAGGGATGTTCTACGGCGCATTATGCGACCACAGAATTGGTCTGCGGACTGCAGACCGGTCACAGAGTGAAGCAGAAATGCCAGTTTCGGAGGGCCATTAGGCGGCCCATTTTGCGGATCGCAGATCTGCGTTGGGGCTTCATTTATCTGTTTTATAAACCCGATCCCATTCTAATAAAACAAACTTAGTGATCATTTTAGAAGGTTCAAACTTATATTTTAGAGAAGGTGATCTAGAGTGATTACAGGAATTCCAAGTCATTATTCATCAACCCTTGCTCAAACCTTGAAGATTTCTCTAGGGTAACTCACAAGGTCTTTAAACAAAAGGTAAGATTCTACTCCCTAGCATTCAATTTCGAGATTTAACTGGGAATAGGTAATAAGCCAAACAATTTTTGGGTGTGTGAGTGGTTCATTATGCATGCATGTACTATCTAGGGTTGTGGGAAGATTGTTGTAACGATCCGTCCGATCGTTTTGAGAGTTGTAGCCCCATTCCCCCATTTATTACTCATTTTGGGCTTTATTGTTATTTTATGACCGGGTTAGTCGGTTCGGGCCTGGAAGGATTTCAGAATGAATTGAGACACTTAGTCTCATAATGAAAAGCTTAAGAAATGGTTGACCAGATGCTGGCGTATATATAAACGACTCTAGAATGGAATTTTGATGGCTCTATTAGCTCCGTTGGGTAATTCTAGACTTAGGAACGTGTCCAAATTTTGATTAAGTGGTCCGTAGTGGAATTAGGCTTGAAATGGTGAAAGTTGAATTTTTGGGAAGTTTGACCGGGAGTGGACGTTTTTGATATCGGGGTCGGATTCTGATTCCGAAAATTGTAGCAGGTCCGTGGGGTCATTTATGAACTGTGTGAAACGTTTGGGGTCAATCAAACGTGATTTGATAGGTTTAGGCGTCAATTGTATAAATTGGAAGTTCCAAAGTTCATTAGGCTCGAATCTATGTGCTATTCATGTTTTTGATGTTGTTTGATGTGATTTGAGGGTTCAACTAAGTTCGTATGATGTTTTGGAACATGTTGGTATGTTTTGTTGAGGTTCTGGGGGCCTCAGATGGATTTTGGGTGGTTAACGGATCAAGAGTTGAAGTTGTAAGACTGCTGAAGTTGGGTTATGCTGGTTTTTGCTGGTTACTGGTTTCCTTTTATGCGTTCGCGAGAAAGGTCTCGGGTTTGCGAAGTGTATCCAGAGGCCGATGAGGATTCTTTATTCGCATTCGTGAAGAGAAGGCCGTGTTCGCAAAGGTTTGGGCAGTGTATTTATCACAAACGTGAGAATGGTAATGCGTTCACGAAGAAGGGAAGTGGCAGCCGGGGACCCCATACAATTTGTCTATGCGTTCGCGGAGGGGAGGTCACGTTCACGATGTGAGGGGTCAGCAATGCTTCGTGTTCACGAGTGATTTAATGCATTCACGTAGAAGACTTTTTTGTCATAAGCAATGTTGTTCTTTGCGAATGCGAGATTGTTTCCACGTTCACGAAGAAGGCCCACCTCGGCAGAATATAAGTTTCAAAAATGAGGGTTTTGAGTTCATAACACAAAATTGATTTGGGAGCTCGGTAGATGGCGATTTTTGGAGATATTGTCGTGTGGATGTTTGGGGTAAGTGATTCCTATCTATTTTTGGTTAATTTCCATGATTATGCCTTTGATTCTATCATTAAATTTGTGATTTGGGGTGGAAAATTGGGGAAAATGAAGAAGAGTTCTTAGACTTGATTTTTGAGGTTTTGAATGGAATTTTGATATTGGATTTGAGTAATGTTGGTATGGGTGGACTTGTGGTCAAATGGGTGTTCGGATTTTGTGACTTTTACCCGATTCCGAGACGTGGGCCCGGGGGCCGACTTTTGGGTTGACTTTTTGCCTTTTGACTTAAAGCTTAGTATTTTCTTATGAAATTGATTCCTTTAGCTTGTGTTGATTGTATCGAATTGTTTGTGGATAGATTCGAGGCATTCAGAGGCTGATTTGCGAGGCAAAGGTGTGTTGGAGTAGAGATTTGATCGGATTGAGGTAAGTAACAGTTCTAAATCTGGTTTTGAGGGTATGAAACCCCGTATTATGTGTCTTGTGATTAGTTTGGAGGTGACACACATGATAGGTGACAGGCGTGTGGGCATGCACCGTAGGAATTGTGACTTGGTCCATTTCATGGAACTGTGAAGTTGAATAACTTGTTGTTAGTTGTATGCTCTCCATGCGTTATAGCAATTTGACTACAAATCATGCTAGAAATCATATTTAGGTTGTGTGTTGGTATTGTAGGGACCCACAGAGACTGTGATACCAGTTGAATTACCTGCTAATTGCTACTTGTACCAGTCACAGTGTT
>AWOL01S0008857.1:71854-74354 GCA_000715115.1 Nicotiana otophora
TATAGGAAGAAGCCCTATCAAATAGAGATTTTTTCTTTCGACCATATTTCGATTGTTAATACGATATATAAGGACCGCTACTACAAAGAGTATTACACCCTTGATCGTGAAATATCGATTGCTTGTTGAACCCTGTGAATTGCGTGAAAGTAGGATACTCCAAATTCGGGGGTCAAAGAGTTTTAGAAAACGNAAAAGGCATTTTGGGAATCGACATGATTCTATCTCTTTTCGTTCCATTTGAAGAAAGGAAGGATCCCAAAGAATTGATCTTTCTTTTCGTTGTTGAATCTCTCTTTGATTAATCAATGTGTGATATTCCGAATCCTCATTACTAATGGAATCCAAATGATCTCTGGATTGATCAGAAGATCCTTTCAGTTGGCTAGAATCCGTTACTTGAACGAAACTAGATCTTGTGGAATCATATTGAATATTTGACGATACATTCTGTACCTTGCTAAAAAACCGATCCTTGTTTACCAACCACACATTGTCTAACCAAATCCAATTCTCTCTCGATACGTTCCTCAAAAAATCCGATTCGGGCGGATTCTTCCCCCAACTAACGAAGAGATCTTGGCGGAATTGCCACATATGAAATTGAGCACAGTTTTGCAAAGAAATAGCCCACTTGTTTCTCGAGAAGAGATGGGAAACATGCTCAATATCATTTGATTGAATAGTTGACCCANAGAAATTAAGCATAGTTTTGCAAAGAAATAGCCCACTTGTTTCTCGAGAAGAGATGGGAAACATGCTCAATATCATTTGATTGAATAGTTGACCCATCCCCTTATTGTTTGAAGAACCCCTCCACTTCAATTGGTATTTTTTCACGAAAAGCAGACATGAGATAAGAAATCCAGTGTTGCACTAAGATTTTGAATAGCGGTCCCGAATTCAAGTTGATTCTATTTCGACTCTTCCTCAGAGAAAGACGATCAAACAATTTCCAATCATGGTCCTTGCGGATTAGATCATCCATATAATATACAAAAAGAAACTCTAGATATTTGAGAACTTTCTCTTTGAATAAGACCTCAATTCCAACGACGGTTTCATTAGATATCTTACAACTAGAATCCCTCTTTTTTCCGATCCAGTTCCTCCACCAACGCGAACCCTAGTTAGATTCAGGCATGCTACACTTTTTAGTTATTGGGAGAACCCAAGTACTCTCTTTCGAATTCAGGAAACAACTCTCAGAGATCTTTTTTCCTTTGGGAAGATATAGGAGCGAAACAATCAACCTATTGATATTGGAAGACCTAACGGATTCTTCCAATGCATCATTTCTGGGTCCAATGGAATTCATAGGTATAGGAAGAAGCCCTATCAAACAGAGATTTTTTCATTCAACTATATTTGGATTGTTTATACGATATATAAGGACCACTACTACAAAGAGTATTACACCCTTGATCGTGAAATATCGATTGCTTGTTGAACCTTGTGAATTGCATGAAAGTAGGACACTCAAAATTCGGGAGTCAAAGAGTTTTAGAAAACGTTATTGGTGGAAACAAAATGTGAATGAAGGATCCCACTGAATTGAATTGGGTCCATGAATCTAAGAAATGGTGAGGATTCTTGATCTCTCTCAATTTAAAAATCCAGGATTTGAATTGATGTCCTCTCATTGATTCCTCCTAAATTGCAATTATTTATCCTAATGATTTCATTTCAATTGGAATTTGGTTATTCACCATGTACGAGGATCCCCGCTAAGCATCCATGGCTAAATGGTTAAAGTGACCAACTCATAATTGGTGAATTCATAGGTTCAATTCCTACTGGATGCACACCAATGGGACCCTCCAATAAGTCTATTGGAATTGGCTCTGTGTCAATAGAATCTCATCATCCATACATAACGAATTAATGTGGTATATTCATATCATAATATATGAACAGTAAGAACTAGCATTCTTATTGAGACTATAACTCATACAGAAGAAAATCTATTTATGGATGGAATCAAATATGCAGTATTTACAGACAAAAGTATTCGGTTATTGAGGAAAAATCAATATACTTCTAATGTCGAATCAGGATCAAATAGGATAGAAATAAAGTATTGGGTCGAACTCTTCTTTGGTGTCAAGGTAATAGCTATGAATAGTCATCGACTTTCGGGAAAGAGTAGAAGAATGGGACCTATTATGGGACATACAGTGCATTATAGACGTATGATCATTACGCTTCAACCGGGTTATTCTATTCCACCTCTTAGAAAGAAAAGAACTTAAATAAAAATACTTAATATCATGGCGATATATTTATACAAAACTTCTACCCCGAGCACACGCAATGGAACCGTAGACAGTCAAGTGAAATCCAATCCACGAAATAATTTGATCTATGGACAACATCATTGTGGTAAAGGTCATAATGCCAGAGGAATCATTACCGCAAGGCATAAAGGGGGAGGTCATAAGCGTCTATACCGTAAAATCGATTTTCGACGGAATAAAAAAGACATATATAGTAGAATCGT
>AWOL01S0008857.1:79354-88505 GCA_000715115.1 Nicotiana otophora
CAAGTATCCGAAGTCTAAAGAAAAATCATTATTGATGATCCAAGATCATACATATTGATAAAAAGAACTGCAATGTATTTGCTGAATAGACAGGTAAATTGAAAAAACCATGACTATGCTTAACAATAAAACACTCTGAAAAGCCCACATACAGCGAAAACTTTTTGTTACCGTTGGAAAAGGAATAATTCCCGCTCCTATTAATATAGGGACTGGAAGTGGAATGAAAGGTATGATCCACGCATATTCATATGTATGTTCCATAAAAAGTTTTGAATTCTTAATTAATTTTTTTCGATTCACCGGATCTTACCTCTTTTGAAAGGAGTCAATAAAAAGTCAAAATATGGACTAACTTAAACTAATTTAAAACTTAAATCAAATTTTCTATTCTTACTTATTCTGAGTCTTTGCTAAATACTTCAACTATTGAAATCAAGAAGTTACAATTGGTCAAATGATATGAAAGGGATTAATTACTAGTCTCTTTTGAAATAGGCCTATTTTTCTCCAAGTTTGACCAGTGAATCGAACGGGGATTCAAGTTTTTCATTTCATAAAGTAAAAACGCGGTTCTTATCTTTAAACCTTTCGAGGTATTTTATTGCATGTAAATGAAATGTGGAACCATAAATTGAAATCGAGTATTTTTTGGATTCTTTATTTTATTTTTGATTTTTATTAAGTTCAACTAATTTCCTTTCTACAGAACAGCCGATTAGCAAATTCTATAGGTATAGATTTTATGAATCAAAAATAATGTGAAATAAAGATACCAGTCAATAGAGAACCTTTTTTTTTACAANAAATGGGGATTCAAGTTTTTCATTTCATGAAGTAAAACTGCGGTTCTTATCCTTAAACCTTTCGAGGTATTTTATTGCATGTAAATGAAATGTGGAACCATAAATAGAAATCGAGTATTTTTTGGATTCTTTATTTTATTTTTAATTTTTATTAAGTTCAACTAATTTTCTTTCTACAGAACAGCCGATTAGCAAATTCTATAGGAATAGATTTTATGAATCACAAATAATGTGAAATAAAGATACCAGTCAATAGAGAACCTTTTTTACAATTATGAATGTTTTATGGAATAGAAAAACTTGAAACAACACATATTGACCTTCTTTTTTTATTTCCAGTATTGTTCAATTTTCACACATCTTTTCCCTATCTCGATAATTTTTTATTTTAGGACGACACTATTAGCTCGAAAATAAATAGTAGTAAAAAAAATTCATTTTGAACAATAGATGTCGTTCACATCCAGCTATAACAATGAGTAATGTTTTAATTTCTAAATGGCAGTTCCAAAAAAACGCACTTCGACATCAAAAAAGCGTATTCGTAAAAATATTTGGAAAAGGAAGGGATATTCGATAGCATTAAAGGCTTTTTCGTTAGCGAAATCTCTTTCTACCGGGAATTCAAAAAGTTTTTTTGTACGCCAAACAAAAATAAATAAGTAATAAAACGTTAGAATAATTTGACTCAACTTGAAAAAAGAATTCAATTATTATCTAATTGAATAATTTAACGATTTCCCTTTCATATTGGATATTGATTAGCTCACCAATCAATACGTAATGGAACTCGCTTCGCTTTTCTGATTGATAGATAAAATAATAGAATTAGGAAATCCTCTATTTACTGAATAATAACTTTTTTGTTGACAAAAAAATAAACATCATTTCTATNTGTTAGCGAAATCGCTTTCTACCGGGAATTCAAAAAGTTTTTTTGTACGCCAAACAAAAATAAATAAATAAATAAGTAATAAAATATTAGAATAATTTGAATCAACTTGAAAAAAGAATTCAATTATTCTCTAATTGAATAATTTAACGATTTCCCTTTTATATTTGATATTGATTAGTTCACCAATCAATAAGTAATGGAACTCGCTTCGCTTTTCTGATTGATAGATAAAATAATAGAATTAGGAAATCCTCTATTTACTGAATAATAACTTTTTTGTTGACAAAAAAATAAATATCATTTCTATTCCAAGGTGGGGAATTTCATTTTCTCCATCGACCTATTTTCAGAATTCAAATAAAAAAAATTCTATATTTCCATTCTATTTTCATATCTATAGAAGAACGTATATAAAACTCTTTAGTGAAAGTTAAGAACTCATTGAAACTAATTGATTCTAGTTTGAAACTGTTTTGTTTTGTCTAACTTTCTAACTCTTTATTTTCTCTGAATTATTATATAGATCCCCATGTATATCTTTCCCTTAACCCAATAGATAAAATTGCTTAATGAATTTCTGTATGACTGGTTGTCAATTTTGAGTGATGCAAAATAAGTTCTTTTCTTTCTATTTTGTCTTTAAAATTCATTTTTTGTTTTAGATTTGTGAAATTAAATAAATAGAAAATACCTGATTAAATAATGAAAACAAAAACTTTTCGAACTCTATTCCTTAATTGAGTATAGAACGGTTTAGTTACAAGAGTTCAATTCAAGGAAAGCATAAAATATAGAAAATTTCTAGGTTAAATAAAAAAACTAAGACTCTAAACTCAAATCTAAAATGATGAACCTTCAACTTCAAATTCCTATTTGAACAACCTTTTATTGTTATTGATCCATTTGAATCATTACTAAACTAAAATAGCTTCCTCAATCTCGACGATTGCTTATTCATAGGCTATTATGAGTGCAAGACAGGCCGCTATGGTGAAAATGGTAGACACACTGCTCTTAGGAAGCAGTGCTAATGCATCTTGGTTCGAGTCCGAGTGGCGGCATACCGTCTTCTAAAAAGGATAAATAGATCTTATAATGAATTCAATTCCCGATTTCCTTTTTAGAATTATGTAATTAAGGGACTCTTCTTTTTTAAAATTTTTTATGATATTTTCAACCTTAGAGCNTCTTTTTAGAATAATATAATTAAGGGACTCTTCTTTTTTAAGATTTTTATCATATTTTCAACCTTAGAGCATATATTAACTCACATTTTCTTTTCGATCATTTCAATTGTAATTACAATTTATTTGATAACCCTTTTAGTCGATGATATAGTAAAACTATATGATTTATCAGAAAAGGGCATAATAGTTACCTTTTTTTGTATAACAGAATTCTTAGTTACTCGTTGGATTTCTTCGGGACATTTCCCACTAAGCGATTTGTATGAATCATTAATTGTCCTTTCATGGAGTTTCTCCGTTATTCATATAATTCCATATTTCAAAACAATGTTTTAATTTTAAGTAAAATAATTGGGCCTAGTGCTATTTTTACCCAAGGCTTTGCTACGTCAGGTATTTTAACTGAAATACACCAATCTGTAATATTAGTACCTGCTCTTCAATCCGAGTGGTTAATAATGCACGTAAGTATGATGATATTGGGCTATGCAGCCCTTTTATGTGGATCATTATTATCAGTAGCACTTCTAGTGATTACATTTCGAAAAAACAGACAGCTTTTTTATAAGAGCAATGGTTTTTTAAACGAGTCATTTTTCTTGGGTGAAAATGTTTTACAAAATACTTCTTTTTTTTCTGCTAAAAATTATTACAGGTCCCAATTGATTCAACAATTGGATTATTGGAGTTATCGGGTTATTAGTTTAGGATTTACTTTTTTAACCATAGGAATCCTTTCGGGAGCGGTATGGGCTAATGAAGCGTGGGGGTCGTATTGGAATTGGGACCCAAAAGAAACTTGGGCATTTATTACTTGGATTGTATTTGCAATTTANAGACCCAAAATAAACTTGGGCATTTATTACTTGGATTGTATTTGTAATTTATTTACATACTCGAACAAATAGAAATTTGCGGGGTGCAAATTCTGCAATTGTAGCGTCTATAGTCTTTTTTATAATTTGGATATGCTATTTTGGGGTCAATCTATTAGGAATAGGGTTACATAGTTATGGTTCTTTTCCATCAATATTTAATTGAATTCAAGACAAGTTATTACAAATACAAGAGCGGGCGGCGCATGTTCCATTTATTTCACTTTTAGTGGACTATTTTGTAGTCCATCCGTGTTGGCCTATTATGCTGCTGATTTTTGTAGTTTGGAAGGATAAAACTGGCATAGATAAATGCCACATGTGGTTGGTTAGTACGCTGGTTGCTCGTCGTTACAGTTGCAGGCTAATTGATAACTTGTTGATTGGGTGTGTTATGGTATATTTGGGATTTTTCTTATATTGAAGGTCTCAATTAGTAATTAGGCTGGATTTGAATTGCTGATTGTATTGTGTTTGTATCTCGCCTATGGTAGGCTTGAGGGAGCAGTAAAATTAGGGGAAATTCTGCCCATTTTATTTTAGAATCGAGTTATCTTTTGAGATACGTGATATACTAGAGCCATCTAAGTTGTACATGTATTTCTTTGTTATATGGTTGGCGCGCTAGTTTTCATGAGATTGTTGTTGATGTTGTTCTTATTTTATTGCTTTGGTTGTTGTTGTTGGTGTCTAGTATTGGATGAGGGCCTTGTTATAGGGGAGATGCCGCCAAAATATACATAAACGAGATACTAGTTTAAGTTGCGGACTTAGCCTTTACTCAGCACTGATTTTGAATCTCCTTATGTTATGGTAGATTGAGTTGAGTTGTTTGAAGAATTGCTTGGAAGGTATTAAGGACTCAACGGAATTAAGGTATGTTATTAAGGACTCAACGAAATTAAGGTATGTTAAGGCTATCCCTTCTTCTTTTTGGCATGATCCATGTAATATAACGAAACGGGCAATCGCACAACTTTCATAAATGAGTCTTTTCTTAGAAGTATTAGGGTTGCCTATGTTCTTGATTCCCCATATGTCCTACTATCATCGTCTTTTCATGGGTCTCATGACATTTCGAGAGATCTTATTGATTTACTTTATTATGCATTGCATTCATTTATACATGTATATTGACTCATGACTAGATGGAGGTATATACGCGTATAGTATATGTATATTGGGTATGGGAAAAGGTTATTAGTGTTATATATGCACTACCACCTGATCAGCTAGTATACGATGATGATTTCTCCCACAGAGGCTGAGATGATATGATGAAATTCCCTTAGAGGCTTGATGATGTTATGTACGCATATTCATGACATTATAAATGTTTCAAGATTCATAGAGCTATTCAGACTTACAGGTTGAGTTCTTTACTCCATGTTTCTTTCATGTCTTTTATATACTGCTTTCATACATTACATACTCGGTACTTTATTTGTACTAACATCCCTTTTTCATGGAGACGTTGCGTTTCATGCCCGCAGGTCCCGATAGACCGGCCGACAGTCCTCCTAGTAGGCTATAAGCTTAGTGGAAGGTGTTGTTGCACTCTACTTGCTCCGACATTGCCTGTTTGGTCAGTATGATTTGGATATGTATTGACTAGTAAGGCAGGGCCCTGTCTCGACCTTTATGATGTTTATATACTCTTAGAGATTTGTAGACAGATGTCATGTATATGAATTCTTGTATGGACTTGTCAGCCTATGTTTTGAGTGTACAAATGATCATGTCGGCCTTATAGGCATGTATGTCACATGTATAAGTTTCCATATCATGTTGGGTCGTCCTATGTCTAGTAATCCCTTATGTTTTATTCTGGTTATCTCATGACAACCCTTTTGTCCTATTTACCCATAATGGTGTGATAATAAAGATATGTTATGTTGGTACTCGGTTGAGTAAGGCACCGGGTGCCCGTCATGGCCCTTCGATTTGGGTCGTGACAAAAGTAGTATCAGAGCAGTTCTGTCCTAGGGAGTCTACAAGCCGTGTCTAGTATAATCTTGTTTATGGGTGTGTTGTGCACCATACTTATAAACTGGAAGCTACAAGGCATTTAGGACTATCACTCTTTCTTCTTACTCTAGATCGTGTGGTAGAGCTCAGTTGTAAGAATTCAAACTCCTAAATTCTCTTTTATTTGTAATAAAACAATAACTACATCTAGAAAGACAGTTGGTAAGACATTGAATGTAGCTGTGGAAGAGTTGAGTGAGAGAGGAACTCAATTTTGCATCATACTTATGATGAGTAAATGTGAGGTCTTCAGCATATCATGTGTGTACTAAAACATGTAAGCTTCTTGATAATGAGACCTAAGTTATGGATATTTATCCACCCATATGGAAAAAAGAAATAAGAGAATCAGAAGGATAATACAAGTTGCAACAAGTAAAAGTAGCAAGGTGAAGAAGGGTACGAGGCACCTAGTTAGTGAAGATTATCAGTATTTATAATTCAGGCAGAAAATATAAGCATTTTGAGTTACTTTCAACAGTAACAGATATATATACAATTGACCACACCCATCTCAATTATGCCCTATGGAAGCTAACATATATAGTTAAAAGGAGGATGAGATATCAGGATCCAGCTGGGGTTAGATTAACCAAAAATGGTGGATGGATTGTTATCATTAGCTAACATTTCCGAAGGATAGTGCAAACGTGGTAATAGATATCCTTGTGAGACATCCAGATGGTGCACTCTAGAATAGTATAGTAATATATGAGTACTAGAATGTTCAGAAATTTCAGGAAATAGTCAGTGAAATCCTAGAAGTGATAAATATTTACCTTAGTATGACTCCCGCCCCTAGTAAACAAAATAGGGAATGTTAGACGCCCCCGAAGAGCTAGTGAGATGAAGCAAGTGGAGCTAAAAGTGAAAGAATATTTTGTTGAAGTTTTCATAATGAAGTGATAGACATAAATATTAGCCAGAGAATAAGAAGAGAGTTAATGAAGCATTATGAGTAAGACATGATAAATAGGTGATAATGGTAAATCAAAATATGACAGAATGACAGAGTCTATTGTCAAGTGAAGGAAAAGATACGAGGTGACATGCCTTGAGACAATAAGACTGTATAATCCATAAAGTTATATCCCCATTTCGAGAAATGAGTTGGTGACTCCCACGTGATTACTAGAAGGAAAAGTTAGACCCCCAGAGTAATAAATATCAGTATGGTCTGGTGAACAAGATAAACTGAACATGAATTAGGCATCAGCAGATTTGATAATAGTCGACATCATGAGAATTTCAGAGATAGCGTTCCGGCAATAATATAATGGACAACAAAAGAATAACCTTTAAAGTTTATTCACGAAGACGATTAACTAAAGCAAGAACTGTGAGAAAAGTCAAGATTAAGGGAATAAGTGTGCCAGTTACACTAGGTGTCACACTCATGCGTAAGAAATTCAGTTATCCTTAATACAGAAGGGTTACCACAAGATGAGTAAGAGTCAGTGAAGTTATGAAATGACACCAAAGATGAAGAGGGAAAACATTTATAAGTAAATCTTCATAGCATTAAATGCTAGTACTCCCCTAAAGGGGGGAGATAGTGCGATATGGTATTAAGTCAGAGTTATATGGTTCAGGTAACTATGGAATAGTAAAGGAAGAGTGTGGTAGAAAGGTGAAAGGAATGATATTGCATTTATTGAGATCATACAAATATGATACGACTCCAGAACATTATGCAAGCATGACGCTAGGGAGAGGCGTAAGGGTTCAAGACAAAATACATATCCCAAGAGAGATTACGCAGAATATAGATATGAGAATGGACCAACGAGTAGTTAGTAGTTGATTCAGGAAGAGCCTAGTTATGTCTAGAAAAGAGGATACTGACAAATTAGTAGATCGTGCAAGATAAACGTAGTGAAACCCAACATCGTGAATTCAGTCTCGCAGATATGACGTCGTAATCCTTGAGATTCTGATAGGAGTTGGGGTAATTAAAGGTACCGTATAAATGTTATGGAAATAAAAGAGAGTTCCACTGGGAAAACAGTCAAAATTGCAGTTCAGAAGCAACCATACGAACACAAAGGCGTGTAGGTAAGTAACTAAGGATAATTATAGGCGAGCAAGGACATCAAAAATTCTATCCGGTATATGATGTAATAAGTTCGCGGCCTTACAAGAGTCAGAGGATATCCCTAAGTACTACAACAAAAGTCTAGGTGAGGAAATAAGGAAGAAGGCTTCAACCTAAGCATAGTAACTTGAAGAAGAAATGATATTGTAACAATAGTCTCACTACAATATTGTATGCATTCCCTAAGAAAGTGGCACATATCGTGACTAATGAACGGGAAGTCAAAAGTGATAATTTGAAATCTTATGAGTTATAGGGAATTCAATATTCGTGGGCATTAAGATAAGCCAAGTATCCATGTAGAAAGTGGCAGAATGACCAAGAAAAGTAATTGCTTACATTTAAAGACAATTGAGAAGGCATGAAAGAAAATCTACTGTGCTAGCAAGTTAAAAGCAAGGTTGCGAGTAGCATAAATAGATATGTGTAGGTCGCAAGCTAAAGTATGGTATATCGATAAGGTTTTAGGTAGATAGGAGTAAGGATAAGAAAAGATGAGTGAGAAGGTGACAAGAATAGGTAAGACCTCAGGATTAAGCCCATCAAAATAAGAGAGCTGATTGTTTCCATAAGTTAAAGAAAGCTAAGTATAGCTTAAATTAACTCGGAAGAGTCTAAGACTAGGTGAATTTAGATGAGATGGAATAATTCCCTGGTAGTAGAATAAGGGTATAATTGTGATAGATAAGAGGATGACATGTAGGCATTTGATTGAGTAATGATTTACAGAAAAGGTATTTTATCAAGTGCACGGGATAAGAATACCCCTATAAGATGAATCACATTGGGATGCTATGAAATATAGTTATTGAAGTATATCATCCCTAGGTGGATCAGGAAAATCACATCAAATGTTCTCCTATGCAACATGAACCCTAGTGACAAAAGTGGTATAACAATAATGGATAAATAAAAGTTACAAAGTATGAGATGAGAGTAGGCCATCATTATTAAGATGAATAGTAATGAGGAAGCATTAAAGGACTTAGATTTATATATATAAGATAAGCATCGAGAAAATAACCTGGAGTTGGGTAGCAGACCTCGGTAATAATAAACCGAAGTAAGAGTTATGGTATCGTATTGTCACAACCCAACTGGAGGGTCATGACTAGCACCCAGGCCATACTTGCAGAGCACCAACATACATTTTATCTAACCTTCCTTATTATCTTTAAGGGCCGACAAGATCAATATAAATGGTAGACATGGATCATGAACATCCAACAATGAAAGATAATGTCATGAACATACATAACATGGGA
>AWOL01S0008858.1:6417-27823 GCA_000715115.1 Nicotiana otophora
TATCTCATCAAACAGAACTATATCATCAGCAAACAACATCACCAAGGCACCTCCCCTTCGGTATATGATGTAATCAGCTGGCATCTTTACGAGACTCGGAGGGTCACCCCTAAGTACTACAAGGAAAGAATAGCCGAGGAAATAAGGAAGAAAGCTTCAACCTAAGCATAGTAACTTGAAGAAGAAATGGTCTTGTAATAACTGTCTCACTACAACATTGGATGCACTCCATAAGAAAGTGGCACCTATCGTGACTAATGAACGAAAGTCAAAAGTGATATTTGAAATCATATTTGTTACAGGGAATTCCAGTATTCGCGGGCATTTAGATAAGCAAAGTATCCATACAGTAAGTGGAAGAACAACCAGGAAAAAAAATTACTTACATTTAAGGACAACTGAGAAGGCACCGAAAGAAGTATATTATGGTAGCAAGTGAAAGGAAAATTGTGAGTAGTAAGAATCGATATGTGTAGGTCACAAGCTAAAGTATGGTAGAGCAACAAGGTTTTAGCTAGATAGGAGTAAGAATGAGAAAAGATGAGTGAGAAGGTGACAAGAATAGGTAAGGCCTCGGGATTAAGCCCATCAAAACAAGAGAGCGGATGGTTTCCTTAAGTTATAAAAATCTCAGTATAGCCTGAATGAACTCAGAGGAGTCTACGACTATGAGCAATTAAAAAAGATGACTTGTTGCCCTGGTAGTAGAATAAGGGTGTAATTGTGATAGATAAGAGGATGACATTTATCAGTTTGATTGAGTAATGCTTTAAAGAAAATGGATTTCATGAATTGCAAAGATTAGAATAACCCCTTGTAACATGAATCACATTGGCATGCTATGAACTAAGGTTATTAAAGTATAGTATTGTCCCTAGGTGGATCAGGCAAATCACTTCAAATGTTCCCCGATGCGACTTGTACCCTAGTGATAATGTATTACGTAAGAGGTTTCAAGTTATCAGTGGTTAGTTATGGTTGAACATTAAGCTGAATCAACAATGGATGGATAATAGTTACAAAGTATGAGATGAGATTAGGCCATCATTCTTAAGATGAACAGTGATGAGGAAGCATTAGATGACATAGATTTATACATATAGGATAAGCTAAGAGAGAATAACCTGGAGTTGGGCAGTAGATCTCGGTAATAATAAACTGAAGTAAGTGTTATGGTGTAGTATAACCTACCTAGATTTAGTAAAGCCACAAGCATAGATAACCGAGGCTATGCAACAAGATATAGAAATAGTCGTAAGTTCGACAAAGTACCAAGCAAAGGACTAGAAATTGGCATAGTTCTATACATGTTTACAAAGTGCGGCCTAGAAATTGGCTAAAGGATGGAGGAAAAAGAAGAGAAGGATAACATAGTCACACATACTAGGACAAAGTCATACAACTGCATGATAGAAGTTAACAATAGTTATGAGATCGGATGAATTCCGACCACAAGTCGTGGTGTTAGAAAGAGGCCTAAAGGGAGGAATGCCCTGGCCTTCGGATTTATTTGCAGAATAGATGCAAAGAGGGAAAGGACAATATTAAATTATTCGTAAGAGCTATAGGTTTTGAGAATGATAAGCGCATAAGTCAACATTCGAAGGGCTATAGGTTACTCACAACACGATGCAAAATGTTCCTGCCCGCATATTGGGCAGACCGAGATGGGTGTAGCCAACCTAAGGGCTTTTGTTCTTCTTGTGTCCCCTATTTCCACAACCATAATGTTACACCCCATATTTTCATACGTGAAAGTATACGCCAAAAATAAATTGATGAAAGCTCAGAAATGAGATATTACATCCCGCATTTTTGTACGTTAAAGTTTCGTCGTAAGTTAATCGGCGTAAGTTCGGGAATGGGATTATATTGTGATTATAAGCATTATGCTATTTCAAACAAGTGATGAGTAAATTCGTGAAGGAGAGATGGTAAACAAATCGAAGAAAATGAATTTCATCGAAGTTTGACATTTTGGGATAAAATACGGCCTGAGCTAAAATACCCGGTATTTATGGACTAATGCCATACAAGGTACCACATGGCCATGGTAGTGAGGTGTATAAAATTTATTAAAAGTGAGTAGTATTTTAAGTAAATTGAGATAATTCTTAATTATACGGTAATTGGTTAATTATTGAGTAACGGGATATTACCTAATTAACTAATGAGTTATGGGATAAATTTAAAATCCCCCACCCCCACGTGGCAGCAAGCCGCTACCCAAAACAATATGACTTAGTAATTATGGTTATGTGGCAACTGATTCCAACATAAGGATTTCTAAATCCAAGAAAGTTACATATCTTTGAACCATTAAGAGATATATATCTTGGTAAAATCATGACCAAGGAGATAAGGTGACCCTATACTTATCTTCCAACATTCTGAAAAGAATAGTAAGGCTCTACATAAGGCAAGGATCAAATTCAAAGATAGATAGGATACTACGTATCCTTCCATTCATATTCAAAGATATCAAATTCATTTCTTTGGCAAGGATTACATGGAAAGGAAGAACAAGGAATATAGGTGAGGGAACTTTTGAAGTTCTTATGAGACCTCACGTTAACTATAGTGACGGCAGTCTTAGATTTTTAAATAGATTCATACGAAATTGCACTACGTAATAACAACAGGATTTTGAAACTCTAAGGGAGTACGGTGTAATCCTTATCAAGAATATCATACGGAGTTTTCCCTACTCCAGGTATGTTAAAGCTATCCCTTCTTTCTTTTTGGAATGCTCCAAATTATACTGAAGAAACGAGCAAACGCACTGTTTTCATAAATGACTCTATTCATAGCAAGACTATGGGACTCAGAATGATACGCAGTTGATAAAGTTTATCCTAAAGGAATATTCAGATTTTTAACATATTTCCATGCATTACATTCTTTTATACATGTACATTGACCCATGACCAGATGGAGTTATATACGCGTATATATGTATATTATATTTATATGGGATATGGGAAAAAGATTATGGCGTTATATACGCACCACCACTTGATCAGTTGGTATACGTTGATGATTTGCCCAGAGTGGTCGAAATGATATGATGGGATGCCCTCAGAGACTTGATGATGTTATGAATGCATATAACTATGCATTGTATGACATTTATACGCATATGCATGACATTATCAAAATGAAATGATTCACAAAGCTATGCAAATGTACATGTCGAGTCTTTTACTCCATGTTTCTCTCATGTCTATTATTTACTAATTTTCGTTCCTTACATACTCGGTACATTGTTTGTACTGACGTCCCTTTTTCCTGGGGATGCTGTGTTTCATGCCCGCATGTCCCGATAAACAGGTCGAAAGCCCTCCAAGTAGGCTATCAGTGCAGCGTAAGATGTTGGTGTACTCCATTTGCTTCGGAGTTGCTTGTTTGGTTAGTATGATTTAGATGTGTATTGTTTGATATGGCGGGACTCTGTCCCGACCTTTATGAATATTATGTATCCTTAGAGGCTTGTAGATAGATGTTATGAATCCGAAAGATTGTACAGCCTTGTCGGCCTATGTTTTGAGTTTATTAATAATCATGTTGTCCTGTTAGGCCCGTATGTCACGTGTATATGATGATGTAATAAGAAAGATATGCTACGTTGGTACTCGGTTGAGTAAGACAACGGGTGCCCGTCGCGGCCCATCGGTTTGGGTTGTGACAAAAGTGGTATCAGAGTAGTTCTGTCCTAGGGATTCTACAAGTCGTGTCTAGTAGAGTTTTGTTTATGGGTGTGTTGTGCACCACACTTATAAGCAGGAGGCTACAGGGAATTTAGGACTGTCACTCTTTTTTCTTACTCTAGATCATGTGGTAGAGCTCAATTGTAATAATTCAAATTACTAACTTTTATTTTAATCGTAATAAGACGATACCTACATCCATAAAGACAATTGGTAAGAGATTGAATGTGACTGTGGAAGAGTTGAGTTAGAGGTACTTGATATTTCATGATGCTTATGATAAGTAAATATAAGGTCTTCAGTAGATAATGTGTGTTCTAAGATGTGTAAGCCTCTTGATAAGGAGCCTTGAGGCAAGAATACCTATCCACCTTTATGGTGAAAGACAATGGGAGATTCAGAAGATAAATACAAGTTTCAACAAGCAAAAGAAGCAAGATGAAGAAGGGTACGAAGCGCCCAGTTAATGAAGGTTAACAATATTTACAATTCAGACAGAGGAATATAAGCTTTTTGAGTTACATTCAACAGTAACAGAGGTATTTACAATTGGCTACGTTGATCTTAGTTATGCCCTATGGGAGCTAACAGATATGGTTCAAGAGAAGGACGAGATATCAAGATCTCGCTGAGGTTAGAGTGACCCAAAAGGGTGGATGAATTGTTTGCGTTAGTTTACCTTTCTGAAGGATATTACAAATGTGCTAATAGATCTCCTTGTGAGACACCCAGATGGAGCACTCTAAAATAGTACAGCTAGATATGAGTACCAAAAAGATGGGCACTGGAATCCTGGAAGGGCTAAATATTATCTTAGTATGGCTCCCATCCTTAGTAGAGAGATAATGCTAGACAACCTGAAGAGCCAGTGGATGGAGCAAAAGGGATCTAAAAGCAAAAGAATATCTTGACGAAGTTTTCAAATAAAGTGATAGACAGAAATGTTAGCAAGAAATAAGAAGAGTCCTAATGAAGCATTAAGAGTAAGATGTGATACATGGAAGACAACGGTAGTGTCACGACCCAAAATCTAACCATGGTCGTGATGGCGCCTATCGTGTTACAAGGCAAGCCTACTTCCCAAAATATTATTGCTAAACCGATTATAAGAATTTAATAAAACATTTCAACATTTAAATTTTTCATAAACTAAATCAACTCTAAATATAATATAGATAAATACGAAAATGAGCCCCAAACATCGGGGTGTCACTAAGTCATGAGCATCTAAAACTATAAACTAAGATATATAAACTATCTAACTGTCCAAAAGAAGAAATGACAAAAGGAGTAACAAGGTCCTGCGGAAGCTAGCAGCTACCTTGCAATCTCCACAGATAGCCGTCTTGAACTCAACGATCGCCGAACTCTAACTCACTTGGATCTGCACATAAAGTGTAGGGTGTAGTATGAGTACAACCGACTCAGTAGTAAATACAATAACTAAGGAACTGAGCAGTAGTGATGAGGTAAGTAAAACAGTCCAATTATTTATTTTCACAATTTAAAAATAAACAGGTAAATTCCATAACTCAGTAAGTGCCACAAAGAAGTTTAACAGATAAATGCAGCAACAACACAAATAAATACAACCTCACAACAATGTCACTCCATCACTCATCACTCGTACTCAGCACTCAACACTCAAAACACTCAACACTCTGCGCTCACTGGGGGTGTGTACAGACTCCGGACGGGCTCCCAAATCCCAAGCTCTAAGCACGGACAACTCACGTGCCATAATATCAATATTTGGATTCGCACGGTCAGCTCACGTGCTACGTGGACAACTCATGCACTATGGTATAAATACTTGGACCTGCATGGTCAGCTCACATGCTACACGAAAAGCTCATGCGCTATGGTATTAATATCCTCACAACCAGGCCCTCGGCCTCACTCAGTCATGTACCTCTCCAGCCTCACAATGCACTACAAATAAGGGGACATAGCCCACATCAAGTTTCACAACATATCAGCAAAATAATAGAGACGGAGGTAAATATGTACAGTAATATCTATGACTGAGTGCAAATAATGTGAACATGAATAAAGCCTAAGCATGATCTCTAACATGAAGGCAAACAAGTTCAACAACAAGTAACTACATAAACACAGATGATGGCCATGAGGCCTCACGGGACGTACCAAGTCTCAATCCCTCACGGTGCAAACCAACACGCATGTCACCTAGCATGGGTATCACCTCCAAACAATCGTGTGATATCAAATCTCTGGGTGTATACCTTCAAAGCCAGAGTTAAAACGGTTACTTACCTTAATAGCGTAAAATCCTACTCCGGGATGCCCTCGTCTCTGGACTCGGTCTCCAAAAGCTCCAAATCTAACCTTAATCAGATTAATACCATCAACA
Organism: Nicotiana otophora; assembly: GCA_000715115.1. NCBI lineage: Eukaryota > Viridiplantae > Streptophyta > Magnoliopsida > Solanales > Solanaceae > Nicotiana > Nicotiana otophora. The sequence continues at coordinate 12,499 of AWOL01S0008858.1, forward strand.
TAGTCTAACAAATCAAATTCCTCAATAAAAACTACAAAATATGCCAAAACTCCGAAACCGGCCAAAACCCGGCCCCCGGGCCCATGTCTCGGAACCAGTCAACAATGGCAGAATCAAAACCCTCATCCTCTCTCGAGTCTAACCATATAAAATTTATCAAAATCGGACTCTGTTTGGTCCCTCAAATCCCGACCTAAAACTCTCAAAAACTCAAGGCCTAACACCCTCAATTTCACTTTGCAATCATCAATCAAATCCCCAAAACGAAGATGGATTCTTGAAATATAACCAAAAATGAGTAGAGCTTATGGGGCAAATTGCCCCCGCAATCGCCCAAATCCGATCTCCCCAACTCAAAATATGATCGAATGAACAAATAATCATTTTATATATTTTTCTGTCAGTTATTCGGCCTCGTTTCTCGTGCCAAACGATCCCGAAATTCGCTTTTTATGCCTCCAATGGATTCCTTGTGAAATGTTAGTCAAGTTAGGCTTTTGAATCACTCAATGTGACCTTATAATGAAGGAGATANGCTACCTTGCAATCTCCACAGATAGCCGTCTTGAACTCAACGATCGCCGAACTCTAACTCACTTGGATCTGCACATAAAGTGTAAGGTGTAGTATGAGTACAACCGACTCAGTAGTAAATACAATAACTAAGGAACTGAGCAGTAGTGATGAGGTAAGTAAAACAGTCCAATTATTTATTTTCACAATTNGCGTAATAACGATACGGATCTAATGATTCAATCAAAAAATAAATCAGAGCTCATTTGTTCAATATGATATCATTTACGCTTGAAGAAACGGCATCGAAACATAAGAAAAACGAGCGCAACACAACCCAAACATATCCGAAACTCACCCGAGGCCCTCGGGACCTCAACCAATAATTCCATCAAGTCATATATCACTACCTGAACCTAGGCGAACCTTCGGAACACCCAAAACAACACCAAATCAACCTCGGATTCAAGCCTAAGAACTAGTAAACTTCCAACTTTCGCCAATTCAAGCCTAATTCTACCACGGACCTCCAAATTACATTTCGGACACACTCCTAAGTCTAAAATCACCCAACAAAGCTAATCGAATCATAAAAATTCACATCCGAATTCGTTTACTCATAAGTCAACTTCCAGTTGACTTTTCTAACTTAACTTTCTAACTAAGAGATGAGTGTTCATTTCACTCCAAACCTACTCCGGACCCAAACCTACCAAACGATATAACTCAACACCGTTGAACAACACATAAAGAAGCAGGAATGGGGAAACAGGGCTATAACTCTCGGAAAGACTGGCTGGGTAGTTACATCCTCCCCTTCTTAAACAAACGTTCGTCCTCGAATGTGCCAAGAGTTGTTCTCAAAACCATCAAGAACTCTCTTTGAACCCCAATGGCACAAAACCAATCTGTCGGCACTGAATCCTTCTAACTCAACTAAGCTACGCAGACCACCAAAAACCTAAGGACATTGCCACAAAACAACTGTAGAACTCATTACCTCATACGCACCCAAAGAACTAATCATACCCATTACCATGCCGATCCAACCTACTACCAACATGTCCTATCCATCCGAGTTCTTTCTGAATTACCTTCAAATTGATACTTTGCCCCACCATAACACCATAATCCTCAACCCAGACTCACCACACGAGACCCAAGCATAAAACCACATCGCCCTAAGGTTCATTAGCCATTGAATGCTCTCTTAAATATTCACAAAAGTACCAAAAGTATGCGCTCACACAATCAACGCCTCAGTGCTCAAACTACAGTCAAAACCCGGCCTCATGTCCTCCAGACTGGCCCGACATCAACACATAGAAATCACATCTCGCACCTCATCCAGGGAATCACAAGCCGTTGATGCACAACTGATACCGAGCACCCATGTGCGCATACGAATGCGTGGAATGAATTCAAATAGTTACACTTCAAGCTGAATCAATACCGCACGAAAAGAATTCAAGAATGTGAAATTTTCCTAAAGGTTCTGCAGCCTCTCGAAGATAAGTATGGACGTTTCCGTATCAATCCGCAAGACTCTACTAAACCCGCTCATGACTCGTGAGACCTATGTAACCTAGGCTCTGGTACCAACTTGTCACGACCAAAAATCTAACCATTGTCATGATGGTGCCTATCATGTTACAAGGACAGCCTACTTCCTAAAATATTACTACTAAACCGATTATAAGAATTTAATAAAACATTTCAACATTTAAATTTTTCATAAACTAAATCATCTCTAAATATAATATAGAAAGATACAGAAACGAGCCCCAAACATCGGGGTGTTACTAAGTCATGAGTGTCTAAAACTATAAACTAAGATATATAAGTTGTCTAACTGTCCAAAACAAGAAATGACAAAAGGAGTAACAAGGTCCTGCGGATGCTAGCAGCTACCTTGCAATCTCCACAGATAGCCGGCCTGAACTCAACGATCACCGCACTCTAACTCACCTGGATCAGCACATAAAGTGTAGGATGTAGTTTGAGTACAATCGACTCAGTAGTAATAGAAATAACTAAGGAACTGAGCAGTAGTGACGAGCTAAGTAAAATAGTCCAAATATTTATTTTCAAAATTTAAAAATAAACAGAAATAAATAGGTAAATTCCATAACTCAGTAAGTGCCACAAAGAAGTTTAACAGATAAATGCAGCAATAACACAAATAAATACAACCTCACAACAGTGTCACTCAATCACTCAGCACTCAACACTCAACACTCAACACTCTCCGCTCACTGGGGGGTGTGTACAGATTCCGAAGGGGCTCCCAAAGCCCAAGCGCTAAGCACGGACAGCTCACGTGCCATAATATCAATACCTGGATCCGGACGGTCAGCTCACGTGCTACGCAGACAACTCCAGCGCTATGGTATCAATACCTGGACCCGCACGGTCAGCTCACGTGCGACGCGAACAGCTCACGCACTATGGTATTAATATCCTCACAACCAGGCCCTCGGCCTCACTCAGTCATGTACCTCTACAGCCTCACAATGCACCACAAATAAGGGGACACAACCCACATCAAGTATCACAATATATCAGCAAAATAATAGAGACAGAGGTAAACATGTACAATAATATCTATGACTGAGTGCAAATAATGTGAGCATGAATAAAGCCTAAGCATGATCTCTAACATGAAGGCAAACAAGTTCAACAACAAGTAACTACATAAACATAGATGATGGTCATGAGGCCTCACGGGATGGACCAAGTCTCAATCCCTCGTGGTGCAAGCCCACACGCTCGTCACCTAGCATAGGTATCACCTCCAAACAATCACGTGATATCAAATCTACGAGTTTATACCCTCAAAGCCAGAGTTAAAACTGTTACTTACCTTAACATTGTAAAATCCTACTCCGAGATGCCCTCATCTCTGGACTCGGTCTCCAAAAGCTCTAAATCTAACCATAATCATATTAATACCATCAACATAGGCTAACGAATCGAATTATACAATAAAAACTACAAAATATGCCAAAAGTCCAAAATTGGCCAAAACCCGGCCCCTGAGCCCATGTCTCGGAACTAGTCAACAATGGAAGAATCAAAACCCTCGTCCTCTCCCGGGTCTAACCACATAAAATTTATCAAAATCGAAATCCGTTTGGTCCCTCAAATCTGTACCTAAAACTCTCCAAAACTCAAGCCCTAACTCCCTCAATTTCACTTTGAAAGCATCAATCAAATCCAAAAAACGAAGATGGATTCATGAAATATAACCAAAACTGAGTAGAGAACACTTACCCCAATCCTTATAGTGACAATCGCCCCTAAAATTGCACAACTCCGAGCTCCCCAACTAAAAATATGACAGGATAAACAAACCCTCGTTTTATATATTTTTCTGCCATCTATTTTGCCTCGTTTCTCGTGCCGAACGATCCCCAAACTTGCTTTTTATGCCTCCAATGGATTCCTTGTGAACTTTTAGTCAAGTTAGACTTTTGAATCACTAAAGTGGACCTTATAATAAAGGTGATATGTAGGTTTTAATATTTTGCAAATCGTGCAGATTTTTAAATACACCGTCATTGGCAATTTCGTAATTAATATGAAAAATCTTGCAGCCTAATTCATAGTAAAATGACCATAAACTTCCCATACGATGTCCAAATTCGACGATTCTTTTTGCTACGGGTCCGTAATTATGATATGAATCTAATACTTCAATGAAAAAAGAAATCGCAACTCATTTGTTCAATATGATATCATTTATGCTTGAAGAAACGACTTTGAAACATAAGAAAAAACGAGCGCAACACAACCCAAACCTATCCGAAACTCACCCGAGGCCCTCGGGACCTCAACCAATAATTCAAACAAGTTATATATCACAACCCGAACTTAGTCGAACCTTCGGAACACCCAAAACAACACTGAAACACCAAATCAACCTCGGGTTCAAGCCTAAGAACTTCTAAACTTCCAACTTTTGCCAATTCAAGCCTAATTCTCCCACGGACCTCCAAATTACATTCCGGACACACTCCTAAGTCTAAAATCACCCAACGAAGCTAATAAAATCATAAAAATCCACATCTGAATTCCTTTACTCATAAGTCAACTTTCGGTTGACTTTTCTAACTTAACTTTCTAACTAAGAGACTAAGTGTTCATTTCACTCCAAAACTACTCCGGACCCAAACCTACCAACTCGATACAACTCAACACTGCTGAACAACACATAAAGAAGTAGGAATGGGGAAACAGGGCTATAAATCTCGGAATGACTGGCCGGGTCATTACAGGTAGGTCAAAAGAAGGAAAAGATGAGAAGTGACAGGCCTTGAGACAACAAAAGAGTATAGGCCATAGAGTCATATCCTCACTTCGAGAAATACGTTTGTGACTCCAACGCAACTACCGGAAGGAAAGGTTAGACCCTAGAATAATACAAGTCAGTACGGGCTGGTGAACAAGACAAACTAAACGAGAATTAGGGATTGAGTGTTGGATAATAGTCAGCATCATGAGAGTTTCAGATTTTGTTCCGGCGATAATAGAATGGACAACAGAAGAAGATTCATGACAAATTCAGAAAATGGTTATTCAGGAAGACGCTTCCCTAAAGCAAGCAATGTTAGCAAAGTTAAGCTTAAGGGACTATGTGTTCCAGTTACACTAAGTGCCACCCGCGCGGGTAAGGAATTTCAATATCCTTGGTACAGAAGGATTATCGCAAGGCGAGTAATTTTCATCAATAGTGTGAGAAGACGCCAATGATGAAGAGGTAAAGCATCTATAGGTGGATCAATCATACAGCCGTAGAAGACTCCAGTATAAGTTAAAAGAAGGAATTGAGTCCAGGTCATAGACAAAGGATTTAATTATTAGAAGATTGTGTCATGGGTATTCCATAGCGCCCATGAAAGGCTAAAGTAATAACTAATACTGTAAGCCACAGATCAGAAGATAGCTTAAGCCTAGATAAAGTTTGATCATAAGGAAGAAGAAACTAAAGAGTTACAACAACGAAGTAAATCAGGAGTTTGATTATTGGACCCAAAATATTATAGAAATCGTGATTGAGAACATTGCAGGATCGCTCTTAATATCAAAGGTACAAGAGAGATAGTACAGTAGCCATATTCTATAATGGTTTACGATAAAGTCAGTTAGAAGAGTACCGGCCTCATAAGAAGTTAATATGAAGCTCCCACCGGAGTGTGTATGCACTAGAGGTGCAACTATTATAATAGAGCTTCAAGTCGCGGATGTGAATTATACCTATGTGGAAGGGAAGTCATGAAAGAGATAGAAGATGTGATGCGAGATTTTAAGATAAGTAAGGTAAAGATAAACAACATAAGAGATACTCAAATGCAGAAGGTTGCGAATAATCCATACTGCATATAGAAGGCTAGAAGTGTTGGGATTCAATATCCAGGAATGGCAGCGGCGTCGTCAGTAGCATATCTCCCAACCTCTGGTTTCTGAGTATCAAGAGGTCTAATTAAGAGAGTAAAGAAGAGTTAGAGATGATTTGATATCTCGCTTGATGTTCCATGATAACATAAGGAAATCTATGGTGCAAGCAAGTTGAAGGAAGGTTGTGAGTAGTATAAATAGATACGTATAGGTCGCAAGCTAAAGTATAGTAAAGTGACAAGGATTTATGATAGGAAGAAGGATAAGAAAGGGCGAGTGAGATGGTGTCAACAATGGATAAGTCCTCAGGATTAAGCCCATGAAAACAAGAGAGTTGATTATTTCTCTAAGTTATAGGAAGCTCAATATAGCCTGAATGAACTCAAAGGAGTCTAAGACTAATAGCATTTAAAAGAGATGGAATGTTGCCCTGATGGTAAAATGAGGGTATACTTGTGATAAATGAAGGATGAGGTTTGGGCCTTCGATTGAGTGATGATTTGAAGGGATTTCATTAATTGTATAAGATTAAAATACCCACATAAGTGAGTCACATTAGGATGCTATAAAGTACGGTTATTGAAGTACAGTATCGCCGCTAAGTGGATCAGGAAAATCACTTTGATGCAACATAAGCCCTAGTGGCTATGTTTTACGTAAGAAGTTTCAAGATATCAATGGTAGATTGTAGATCAACATTGAGGTAAATCACCAAAGGATGGACAAAATTCAAAAAGTATGAGATGAGATTAGGCCGGTATTCTTAAGATGAACAGTAATGAGGAAGTATTAAAGGACTTAGATTTATACATATGGGATAAGCAACGAAAGTAACCTAGAGTTCGATAGCAGACCTTAGTAACAATAAATCGATGTAAGAGTTATGGTACCGTATGACCTACCTAGATGCAGTAAAAATCATACGGATGAATAGCCAAGTCTAAGAAATAAGATAAAGCAATATTCGTAAGTTCGACAAAGTACAAAGCAAAGAACTTCAGTACACCTATAGATGCCCAGAGGGACATCTAGTCAAGTTCTGTATATGTCAAGGCCTAGAGATTGGCTAAAAGCTAATGAGAAGAGTCGCATAGGCGTACATACAAGGATAAATTCGTACAGGCTGCATGACAGAAGGTAGCAACAGATTTCGACCACAAGTCATGGTGTGAGAAAGAGGCCTAAAGGGGGGAATGCCTTGGACTTTGGATTTAGTCACAGAACAGTTGCCTAGATAGAAATGAGAGTACTAAAGTATTCTCAAGAGCTATAAGTTATGATAATGATAAATGCATAAGTCAACATTCGAGGACGAATGTTCCAAAGAGGGGAATGATGTTACACCCCATATTTTTGTACGTAAAAGTATGCCATAAATAAATTGATGAGAGCTCGAAAATGAGTTATTACATCCCGCATTTTCGTACGTTAAAGTTTCATCGTAAGTTAATCTACGTATGCTATTTCAAACAAGTGATGAGTAAATTCGTGGATAGAGGGTAAGCAAATCGAAGAAAATGAATTTCGTCGAAATTTGACATTTTGGGATAAAATACAGCCCGAGCTAAAATACTCGGTATATATTGACTAATACCATATAAGGTACCACATGGCCATGGTAGTGAGGTGTATAAAGTGTGTTAAAAGTGAGTAGTATTTTAAGTAAATTGAGATAATTCTTAATTACGTGGGTAATTGGTTAATTATTAAGTAACAGGATATTACCTAATTAACTAATGAGTTATGGGATAAAATTAAAATACCCCATCCCCACGTGGCAGCAAGACACTACCCAAAACAATATGACTCTTAGTCATTATGGGTATGTGGCAACCGATTCCAACATAAGGATTTCTAAATCAAAGAAAGTTACATATCTTTGAACCATTAAAAGATATATATCTTGGTAAAATCATGACCAAGGAGATAAGGTGACCCTATACTTATCTTCCAACATTCTGAAAATAATATTAAGGCTCTACATAAGGCAAGGATCAAATTCAAAGATAGATAGGATACTACGTATCTTTCAATTCATATTCAAAGATATCAAATTCATTTCTTTGGCAAGGATTACATGGAAAGGAAGCACAAGGAATATAGGTGAGGGAACTTTTGAAGTTCATATGAGACCTCATGTTAACTACAATGACGACAGTCTTAGATTTGTAAATAGATTCATACGAAATTGCACTGTGTAATAACAACGGGATTTGGCAACTCTAAGGGAGTGCGGTGCAATCTTTCTCAAGAATATCATACGGATTTTTCCTACTCCAGGTATATTAAGGCTATCCCTTCTTTCTTTTTGTCATGATCCAAATTATACAGAAGAAACGAGCAAACGCACAGTTTTCATAAACGACTCTATTCATAGAAAGACTAGGGGTCTCTATGTTCTTGATTCCCTATGTGACATATTATTATATCTTCTGTTCATGNTCTTAGATTTGTAAATAGATTCATACGAAATTGCACTGTGTAATAACAACGGGATTTGGCAACTCTAAGGGAGTGCGGTGCAATCTTTCTCAAGAATATCATACGGATTTTTCCTACTCCAGGTATATTAAGGCTATCCCTTCTTTCTTTTTGTCATGATCCAAATTATACAGAAGAAACGAGCAAACGCACAGTTTTCATAAACGACTCTATTCATAGAAAGATTAGGGGTCTCTATGTTCTTGATTCCCTATGTGACATATTATTATATTTTCTGTTCATGGGTCTCAGAATGATACACAGTTGATAAATTTTATCTGAAAGGAATATTGATATTATTAACATATTTTCATGCATTTCATTCATTTATACATGTACATTGACCCATGACCGATGGCATTATATATGCGTATATATGTATATTATATTTATATGGGATATGGGAAAAAGGTTACGGCATTATATACGCACCACCACCTGATCAGCTGGTATACATTGATGATTTTCCCACAGTGGCAGAAATGATATGATGGGATGCCTTGAGAGGCTTGATGGTGTTATGAACGTATATACCTGTCACACCTCCCCTATTTCTTTTGGATAGGTGTTTGTTTTTTCAATTTAAGTGACATTATTTGAAATGGGATTATTTATTTATTTCAGAGTCGCCACTTGGAATATTTATGGTGTCCCAAGTCACCGGCTTATTTTAGAATCCCAAATTGAGAAAATTGACTCTATGTATTAGTCCGCGAACACAGAAGACCGGGTAAGGAATTCTGTTAACCCGTGAGAAGGTAAATAGAATTTGGGTGTGGTAAAAAATTAGGTGTTCATAGCATGTCCCTCTTTGCATGAAAACATGAATCGTTTTCATGCAAAGAAAATGAACAAGGTGACTGATTATTTACCTCACTATTTAAAATGAAAAATAAGATAAAAGAAAGGTATGTGACCGAGCCTTGGTTTTAGGCCGCCTACATATCCCGGGTTATAAGGAAATCAGGTCACGTGTAGTTCAAGTGAAAGAAGGGTGATGGAGTATGATTAGAGGGAGAGTCGAGTGAAGTTCCGTCGAGGTTCAGATCCGCGGTTCCTATTATTACATCAAAATGAAAAGAAAATTACATACTCTTGAAATCTAAGAGTTGCAAAATTTCTATCTAAATGGCATCTGGAGTCTTGTCTTGATTCTCGACTTGCTTCCCTCATTGACTTTAGACTGGAACTTGATGCTCTCGATGTAACAAACTATGAAATATTCTCCGAGGCTTGATTCTTGATCAGATGGATCTTGAGACCCTATGTCTCCGCATGCATTATGTCAAAGCTGGTTGTGGATGATATTGAGATAAAACATTCCACTTTCTCTGGCGAGAGATGAAATATTTTCTTGCACATCCAATCCGTACTTTGCAGAAAAACCTGCAAGCCAACAGAAACAAACAAAATGAACAAAAATTTTCTGCCCTAGTTTGCACTAGGAAATTTTTGTGAGTTATTGAAAATTCAATAAACTATATTTGCTATTGCAGAATAAAGAAATGAAAAAAAGACACGATTTTTTTTTTTGAATAATAGGGGATGTCGTACCCTATGTTAATAAGAAGGAAGGCAACCAGGGGATGCAGTACCCTATGTTGACAATAATATGAGGCTCGTGGCGCTCTGAGATGCTACTAGGGAATGTCCTACCCTATGTTGGCAGAAAGTAAGGCAGCCAAGGGATGTAGTACCCTGTATTGGAAATAAGGTGAGGCTCTTGGCACTCTAGGATGCTACTAGGGAATGTCATACCCTATGTTGGCAGTAAGTAATGCAGACAGGGGATGTACTACCCTGTGTTGGAAATACGATGAGGCTTATGGTATTCTGAGATGCTACTAGGGAATGTCGTACCCTATGTTGGCAATAACAATGAGGCTCGTGGCACTCTGGGATGCTACTAGGGAATTTCGTACCCTATGTTGGCAAAGGATGAGGCTCATGGAGTTTTGAGATGCTACTAGGGAATGTCGCACCCTATGTTGGCAATAAAAATGAGGCTCGTGGCACTCTAGGATGCTACTAGGGAATGTCGTACCCTATGTTGGCAAAAAGATGAGGCATGTGGCACTCTGAGATGCTACTAGGGAATGTCGTACCCTATGTTAGCAATAAGAAATGGAACCAGGGGATGTAGTACCCTGAGGTGAAGATAGGGTATTGATTCCCTATAATGAAACTAAAAATAACATGATTACATGTATATTGGAAGGAAATCAAGTATTTGAGAACTTCACTTGGTGGTGTTTATCTTTTCACGAACTGTTTCCTAAAATTGTTATGTTCCTATTCTGAACAAAGAAAGATTCGTTAGTTTTAAAATGGTGGTCAGTTTGGGGCCTTGATTTCTTGGGTGACTTAACCTCGAGTTCATTTCACTTGTTAGAAAAGTTGACTCTGTCGATGGTCGTACAAATCGCCGGGGGATTCTCTCTTTACTTTCTGGAGATCTTCTTTCTCAACATCAAAACCAGACTATTTTGCGCCTATCACCACTTGTGTTTATGATGCAAACAACCTTGCTACCAAAACAACTTTTAACTGAGTAACTTTTGTTGAACCTTGAAGCATTGCTTAGTCCTTCAAGCCTTTTGTTCAGCAGGAAAAATCACAGATGGCTTTATGCCTTTGCCCATACGGTTTATGCCCAGCAATCTTTGCTTTATATAACGGGGAAACTGTAACCAGTTTTGTGGCATTTTCTTTGCTTTGCTTTGACAAAATTAGACTGAAAGAGACTTAAAAAAGTAATGCGAAAGAAAATAAGAAGGTGAACTAATAGGTATTACAACTTAATCAAGAAGTGTCCCTTTCAGAGGAAAGAATAAGAAAGGACTTATCTGGAGGAAATTTGCTGACTTCAATGAACATGACATGCACTTTGGACTGGATGCCCGATCCGTTTGAACCGTCTAATTCTCNCCTATGTTGGCAGTAAAAAAAGAAAAGAGGCTCGCGGCACTCTGGGATGCTACTAGGGAATGATGTACCCTATGTTGGCAGAAAGTAATGCATCCAGGGGATGTAGTACCCTGTGTTGGTGATAAGATGAGGCTCATGGCATTTTGAGATGCTACTAGGGAATGTCGTACCCTATGTTGGCAATAAAAATGAGGCTCGTGGCACTCTGGGATGCTACTCGAGAATGTCGTACCCTATGTTGGCAAAACGATGAGGCATGTGGCTCTCTGAGATGCTACTAGGGAATGTCGTACCCTATGTTAGCAATAAGAAATGCAACCAGGGGATGTAGTACCCTGAGGTGAAGATAGGGTATTGATTCCCTATAATGAAACTAAAAATAACATGATTACATGTATATTGGAAGGAAATCAAGTATTTGAGAACTTCACTTGGTGGTGTATGTCTTTTCACGAACTGTTTCCTAAAATTGTTATGTTCCTGTTCTGAACAAAGAAAGATTCGTTAGTTTTAAAATGGTGGTCAGTTTGTGGCCTTGATTTCTTGGGTGACTTGACCTCGAGTCCATTATACTTGTTAGAAAAGTTAACTCTGTCAATGGTCGTACAAGTCGCCGGGAGATTCTGTCTTTACTTTCTGAAGATCTTCTTTCTCAACATCAAAACCAGACTATTTTGCGCCTATCACCACTTGTGTTTATGATGCAAATAACCTTGCTCCCAAAACAACTTTTAACTGAGTAACTTTTGTTGAACCTTGAAGTATTGTTCATTCCTTCAAGCCTTTTGTTCGTCAGAAAAAATCACAGATGGCTTTATGCCTTTGCCCATACTGTTTATGCCCAGCAATCTTTGCTTTATATAACGAGAAAACTGTAACCAGTTTTGCAGCCTTTTCTTTGCTTTGCTTTGACAAAATTAGACTGAAAGAGACTCAAAAAAGTAATGCGAAAGAAAATAAAAAGGTGAACTAATAGGTATTACAACTTAATCAAGAAGTGTCCATTTAAGAGGAAAGAATAAGAAAGGACTTATCTGGAGGAAATATGCTGACTTCAATGAACATGACATGCACTTTGGACTGGATGCCTGATCCGTTTGAACCGTCTAATTCTCAAAATCTATTGTAAACTTAACTTTGAAACTAAGTTCTTTGCCTTGACCATGCTTGTGTTGGGATGTACGAAGCCTTAAATCGATCAATGATGCCCTTTGTGGGTTTTCACCAATTGACCTCTCTCATTTGCCTTTCTCTCAACTCATTATTGCCTTATAGTGCCCGTGAAGGTTTTCACTAATAAGACTCTCTCATTTATTTTTTCTCTCTTCAATGGCTGAGGTATTACCCGTAATATACTAACTTAGCATTCTCTAAAGTTGATTAGAAGGTCTTAGGAGGGAAAGGTAAAAAGAACTATTCAACAGAATTACAACTTTTGGAACCATTTTGATGGAACAACCATCGAAAATAAAATATAACCATGCCCTAGTTTCTTTGAATACTACAAAAATGTGGATTTTTGTTTTGGTGTGACCGAACCTCAGAGTGAGGCTGCCTACGTATCCTTTCAGAATAGGGACAAACGTAGTTCAATTAACATGAACTTGTTTTGATGATTATTTTTAAGTACATTGGTTCCAAAAGAGGGGAAAACAAAGAAATATAAACAAGGCTTCAAAGGGATAACTAGGGTTGACCAGTGTTTGGGTTGCGAGAATGATAGCATTTCGTCATCCCAACCTGAAAATGCTAAATATAAGAATGCCCCAACAGAGCCATGTCATACATAGTATCTCTTGACCGCATTTGCGATGACGGATATATCAGTCACTTTTCCTTCTATATCTGCCAAGTGTAGAGCTCCTTTTGACAATACTTTCTTGACGAGGTAAGGACCTTGCCAATTTGGGGAAAACTTTCCTTTTGCTTCTTCGTGGTGCAGAATTATACGTTTCAAAACAAGTTGTCCTACCTCGAATTGTCTTGGGCACACTTTTCTATTGTAAGCGCGTGCTATTTTGTTTTGGTATAACTGACCAAAACAAACTGCCACCAAACGCTTTTCATCAATCAAATTCAACTGTTCTAATCGGGACTTCACCCATTCACTGTCCTCAATCCCTGCTTCAACCATGATTGAGAGAGAGGGAATATCCATTTTAGCAGGTATGACCGCTTCAATTCCATAAACCAATTAGTAGAGCGTTGCACCAACTGATGTACGGATAGTTGTTCGGTATCCCAAAAGAGCAAAAGGCAGTTTCTCGTGCCATTGTCTAGACCCTTGGATCATCTTCCTAAGAATCTTTTTGATGTTCTTATTCGCTGCTTCAACAGCTCCATTAGCTTTGGGACGGTAAGGAGTAGAATTGCGATGCTTAATTTTAAATTGTTCATATACCTCCTTCATCAGATGACCATTCAAATTAGCAGCATTATCTGTAATAATGGTTTTTTGGAATATCAAAACGACATATGATGTTGGAGTGAACAAAGTCTACTACTGCTTTCTTGGTAACTGCTTTCAATGTAATAGCTTCCACCCATTTGGTGAAGTAATCAATTGCAACCAAGATGAATCTGTGCCCATTTGAAGCTTTTGGCTCGATTGGGCCAATGCCATCCATTCCCCAAGCAACAAAAGGCTAAGGAGGCAACATAGGATACAACTCTGAAGGAGGTGAGTGAATCAAATCACTGTGAATCTGACACTGGTGGCACTTGCGAACAAAACGAAAGAAATCTCATTCCATAGTAAGCCAATAATATCCTGCCCGAACGATTTTCTTTGCTAGAACATATCCATTCATGTGCGGACCACAAACTCCCGAATGCACCTTATTCATAATCATTTCAGCTTCTTTGGCATCCAGACATCTCAACAAATTCAAATCTAGAGTTCTTTTGTATAGGATTTCCCCACTCAAAAAGAAACCATCAGAGAGTCGCCTAATAGTTCTCTTTTGATCCCTGTTAGCATGTTCCGGATATACTCGTGTTTTCAGAAACTATTTAATATCACGTTACCATGGTTCACCATTTGGTTCTACTTAAATTGTATTGCAATAACCATGTTGATACCGAATTTGAATTTCTAATGGGTCAATGTGAGTATTACCCGGATATGGAAACATTGAGGCTAGGGTGGCCAAGGCATCAGCTAATTCATTGTGAAACCCGGGATTGTACCTGAATTTGATGGACTTGAACCCTTTGCTAAGATCCTCCACACATTGTCTATATGGAATGAGCTTGATGTCTCGAGTCTCCAAATCACCTTGAGCATGCCAAATAACCAAATATGAATCTCCCATCACCAATAGTTCATGCAATTTAGATTCATTGCCATGTTCAGACCGATGATGCAAGCTTCATATTCTGCTATGTTATTTGTACAGAAAAAATAAAGTCGCGCCGTAGCAGGTTAATGTTGCCCAGTAGGTGATACCAGAATTGTCCCAATCCCTACGCCTTTGATGTTGACAGCCCCATCAAAGTATAGTTTCCAAATTTGACTGTCATCTTGGACTACTTCTTCAACTAAATTAACCTCTTCATCTGGGAAATATGTGTTCAAAGATTCATACTCATCATCAACCGGGTTTTCTGCCAGATGATCAGCCAAAGCTTGTGCCTTCATGGCAGTGCGAGTGACATAAACAATATCAAACTTTGTGAGCAAGATTTGCCACTTTGCCAATTTGCCGGTTGGCATCGGCTTCTGAAAGATGTACTTCAGGGGATCCATTTGGGATATGAGGTAAGTTGTATAGGCCAAAAGATAATGCCTAATCTTCTGGGTGACCCAGGTTAAGGCGCAATATGTCCTTTCCAAAAGAGTGTATTTGGCCTCATAAGTGGTGAACGTTTTGCTCAAATAATATATTGCTTGTTCTTTTTTTCCTGTGGCATCATGTTGACCCAGAACACAACCAAAGGAACAATCCATTACTGACAGATATAAAAACAGAGGCCTATCAGGTTCCGGCGGGACCAAAATAGGGGG
>AWOL01S0008859.1:0-28223 GCA_000715115.1 Nicotiana otophora
GATTAATTTACAAACATGAAGAATTAGAAACTAAGCTTCCTGGTCGAGCTCTTCCCCGTCCTCAGATCCTCCTTTACTACCATCATCATCATCATCATCATCAGAAGCCAAGGCTTCAGCCTCCACTTCGAGCTCTTTTGCCTTTTTTACCTCTTCGGTAAGGTCGAAACCTCGAGCATGTATCTCCTCGAGGGTCTCCCTCCGAGACCTACACTTAGCAAGTTTGGCAACCCAATGCGCTCATGCATCAGCGGTCTTCACCGCTTCCCGGGCCTCTATCTGAGCAGCCTCAGCATCAGCCCGATATATAGCAATGGACTTATCCGCCAAGACCTTCGATGACTCAACCTCCGCCATAGCCTTAGCAAGTCGTGTTTCAAGCTCATCGATCGTTTTAGCTTGAACCGACCCTTTTTGCTTGACACTTCGAAGTTGAACATCGGCCGATTATAATTTTGTTAAGATGGTTTCTTTTTCCGCTGCCAGGCGGTCGAGGGTCTCCTTCCACTGATTGCATTCAGCTCGGATTTGATCGACTTCTTCTCGAAGTAACCTGATATTTTTGATCTTTTGCTGCAACTGAGACAACGAAGGATTAACTTCCAAAGTTGAGTCATACCTATACTTTAACAGAACGAGGCTCACCTGCTTATCGAGCTCGACCCCTTCTTCACGGACCTTAGCCAAATCCGTTTGGAGATCCTTTATAGCCTCTTCCTTTTGGCTGCAAAGAAGCCGCAGGGCATCTCTCTCACTTGAGACCTTCTGGAGCTCGGCCTTACACTGGCTAAGATCAACTCGAAACCTACTAATGGCCTGCACAGTAAAGAAACACGAGTCAAGTATGGAAAAGAACAAAGAAACCGAGTATGGAAGAATCATTACCCGAGTAATGAAACGCTGAGCCTCCTCTAATAAAAGAGAAGCATCACCGATATCGGAACTGTCATCGACTCCAGTAAAACAATCCTTAAAAGGATCCCCTGCACCAGAGCCTGCGCCGATATCAGGAGTCTTCAACTCTCGAGCTTCTTTCAACGCCTCCTCAGAAAAAGATGGAAGAGAAGGCGAATGACCCATTTTCATAGCCCCGAGAAAATCACTCGGAGTATTCCGATAGAGACTCTGGTCTTCGGAACCAACCCTGACAGGCACAACCATCATCGGCTTGGGGGCTCTAACAACCACGATGGCCTCCGTAGACCGAACTACCAAAGACGAGGAGCTATCTTCTTCTTCTTCTTCTTCTTCTTCTTCTTCTTCTTCTTCTTCTTCTTCTTCTTCTCTCATTCGTTGGACCGAGTCAATCGTAAGGACAATCGCTTTTCTCCTCACCCTTCGAGTTTTGGGCTTAGGGTCCTCTGACCGAAGGGAAGCATTTCGCTTATTATCTTTCCCCTGTTTAGGGACCATGGACTTGTTTCCTTCTTCACCGCTAGAAGGCCTCAAAGTGGCATCCCTGGTTACGCTTGCATAAAAGGAAATCGGTAACAAATCGAACGCAAAGAATACTTCGAAGGAAATAAGAAGAAAACCTCACCATTGTTCTTGGCCTCCCATCTACCTTTAGCCAAATCACGCCAAGCACGCTCGGCATAAGAGGAGGTCGAGGCCAACTTCCGAATTCTGTCCTAGAGATCAGGCACCACTTGTGGCATCCAAGGGGCAGCTGAACATCAGGGAAGGACATTAGAAAAAATCAGAAAAGGACATGAAAAGTGAACAAGAATCACTTACGGTCAAAATTCCATTCTTCGGGGAATGACATCTTATCTTCCGGAATAAGATAACGGGTCCTCACTCGAATATAACGACCCATCCAACCCCGATCCTTGTCTTCATCGATGCTCGACATCAAAGCCTTCGATGCTCGACGATGAAGTCTAATTAGTCCTCAAAATAATCTAAGTCCGGTACAGTCGTATGAGGTGGTTCAGAGAAAAATCCAACCCCCGGCCTTGATAGAGAAGAAGCGCAACAAAATCACTATACGCCATAAAGAAGGACGAATTTGGCCGAGGGTGACCTGATATCTTTTACAAAAATCAATAATCACCGAGTCGACGGGTCTCAATGTGAAGGGATAAGTATAAACACTTAAAAACCCCTCCACATAAGTAGTGACACTCTCATCGGAGGATGGAATTTGCAACACAACTTCGGAACCCCAATTGCAGTCTTTTCTGACGGCCTCGAGGTGATCCTCCGTTATAGAGCACGTATACATCGATACGTGCTCACATCGACCCGGAACAGATGAAGGTTTCTACACCTTAAAATTGGCTTTCAAAGTGCACGGGCCAGGAACATAGTCATGAACGGACGGCTCCGCGGGCGCCTTATCGTCAAACGGCCGTGAGGAAGAAGCTTTCTCCTTCTGAGGTACGATTTTGGACGTTTTCGCCATTGATATGAGAAGAAAGAGTGCAAAGGAAAGTGGAAGAATAGACAGCACCAAAACTCTTGTAGGGGCGGCCCTGTAGCAACGAAATAGAGAGGATAAATAAGAGAATTTGGAAGAAGAGGAGGCGCAAAAAGGGTAAAAGTTGTATGGAAAGACTATTTATAGACTGAGGCATGACGATTCGGTATTAGCGATGGCCGACCACTATCTGACACATATTAAATGCCTCGGTAAAATCGAGCCGATGGGACAGTTATCACATACGTCATGATCAAGGTCGATAGAAACGTCAGTATAGATTTGATCGAGTCATAGAGAAATCATATCGTTTCTCGCCACATTCTTTCCGAGAAACGAGGGGACTATCTGTATACGATAGAAACCGATTCTCGGCCATAAAGACTGGTCGAGACGATGACGTCTCGACCAAAGGGTATCCACATGACAAGCTCGAACGAATTCCGGGGCAGGGGCTTCGAGCTTCATAAAGACCGATCAAACGGCAAAATTCGGTATCATTATCGAGCCCATATCCGTATCGAAGTACGAGGCAACAACGACCGACACAGGCCCCGAATATCTATGCCCCGAAGCAGAATCGAGCTCGAACCAAGACCAGGGGTTCGATCCAACACCGAGCTCGAGCCAGTGCCGAGCTCGCAGACAAAAGCCATTACATCCGCACCAAGGGAAAGAATCTCGGCGGGAATCAAGGAAGAGACAAACCATCATGGGTCCTCCACTCTATGTATTATTTTATTATGTTGTTATAGATAAAGTGGTAACCCTCTATTATAAAGAGGGACAAGACTTTGTAGTAAGATCATTTTTTTTTCAACAGACATTAGGATTTCATTTTATGCTTGTTTTTCTCTAACTCATTCAGTTTTCCTCTTCATCACTCCCATTTTATAGGAAAATATTTGTATTGTCATTTTTATATCAAAGGATTTGCGTATCCTTAGAACCATACCTAAATTCAACATTATCCGATTTTTGGGGGAAACAAAAATATAAATGAGTAAATACACGAATAACAAAACAGGAATCAAACAGTCACGCCACTGATTTATGAGTTTTTGCATTGTTTGCGTGTTGCTATTACAATGCGATGCCTGTTCTATCATTTGTCCTGGGACCGGAAGGAAATTGCTTTGCAATTATATCTGAATTGAACAACTTATAATTGGCTGAAAAAGAATTTTACTGCAATTCCCTTTAAAACTTGAGTGCCTTAACCAATTTACCTTTTAATAATATTGTCGGTCATCTCTGTGACATCGAGCCCACTTTACCCACTACTCTTTTATTTGTATTCTCCGGCCAGAGGTTTGGTCGAGACCGTAAAGAACTGTCTTGTGGTTAGTGTCTCCACTTCATTATCCATACCACTCTTGAAAAGTTGCCTTGTGCATGGATCAAGTTTTTACGCTTTCATAATTTAGAGTACTTTTACACTACTAAAAATCCGGCGAATACTGTCCAAAAAAATCGACCAAAGTTGGTCGGTAACGGCCAATAACCGTCAAAAACGCGACCATTTTTGTGTGAACGGTATTTTGAAGGTCGGAATGGCATACCGACTAAAGTTGGTCGGAAATTTCCGACCAACTTTAGTCGGGATGCCATTCCGACCTTCAAAATACTGTCCACATCCGACCAACGTTGGTCGGTATGCTCTACATGACCATCTGACAATGTATTCGGCTTAACGACCAAAGCTGGTCGGAATATTATTTTATTAATTTAATTTTACCGACCAAACTTGGTCGGTGTATTAAGTTTATTAATTTTTCCTACCGACCAGATTTTTGGTCGGTGTTTGAAAATATATTTTTTGTATAAATTATTAAAATTTAAAAAAACCGACCAACTTTGGTCGGTAATGTAAAATTTATTTTATTTTAAATAATTAAAATGTAACAATACCGACAAAAATTGGTCGGTAAACTGGACTGGGCAGGCAGAAAACCGACCAAAGATGGTCGGTAATGTTGAATTTTGGGAACTCATTGCATATTAATCGACCAACATTGGTTGGTAATGTGTAGTTTAATTTAATTTTTTTATTAGTAACCGACCAAGGTTGGTCGGTTTTCTGGTTTTAATTTTGGCAGAATATGCCTGTTTTGGTAGCTACACCACCTGCCAAATAGAAACAGCATACCAATACCTCCAATTCAAATGTAATAACCATCAATTCACCACCAATTCACCATAAATCCAACCAATAACCGAACAACAACAACAACAATAACAACCAAACATCCAATTAATACTTTAAAACAAACAAATTAAAGTTCAATTGAACATCAGAATCCTAAACCAAGCAAATACTGATTACAACAAGTTCAAAATTGTTCAATCTAATCCAAAACTAGTTCTATTAGTCTAGTTCAAAGTATATCAAAGTAATTGTCAAGGCGTATTTTCTACAACATCATCATCACCGCCTAATGAACTTTCATCTACAAGACGGTATAAAGAACGGTCTCTGTGGAGAAAGGGAAGAACGATCACGGGGATGACGGGAGGAACGGTCACGAGCAGGACGGGAGAAACGATCACGTGGAGGTCGAGCCTCTAGCGATGACTCATGAGACCGAGGCAACGGAAAAGCTCCAATAGATAGGAGAGTTCTGATCTGAGATTGCATGCTAAGAAATTGAGCATCTCTACGCCTTTCTCTTTCCTTGGCTACTTCTACCTCGGATGTAAGCTTTGTCACTGTCTCCCGCATAGCCGAGAGGCTCTCCCTATTAATTTCCTTGCCTTGCGAGGAAGTCCCTATTCCTTGCATTCCACACCTATAGCGATAGAGGTTTTTAGTAGGAAGCCCGTATATCTTCCCTATTTTGGACCGCCAACAACCTCCAACAACCTCCAACCATATTCTTTCAGCATCCTCGTCCGAAGGATGGGTTTGCTCGCCCGATTCACCAGTTAGCTGACTACGAATGAAAGCCTCCACGTTACTTTGGTAGCAATCCTACATTATTTTAAATTAAATTAGTATTTAAAAATTCTTATAAAAGTAAATTATAACACTTAAAGAAAATTGAAAGCTTACATATGCAGTCGAGGCCCGGTCCTTTACCCACCTATCTCCATCCCCCTCTTTCTTCTTCTTTACAATATGCGTCTCCTTGAATAGCTCATCATGGATCATTGGGCGCCCATACTTCTTTTTCTGAAAATAAATTAATTTAGTTAATAAATAGAATTGATATACTTACAAAAGTAAAATAATTTAATTAATCAATTACCAATCTTGTTTTTATTGTCCCCAGGTTGATAGCACCCCCAGTGTGCAAGGAGCCTCCCTTCTCGGATGAGCGAGCTTTCTTTCCTTTTTCGCTCCTCTCTAAGAAAACCGCGGTAAGCCATTGCCTTGACAAATTATTCCATAAATGCTCAAGTAACCAGCTAGGCCTCTTGTTCTTTTTTCTAGCATCCGAGAAAAGATCCGCCAATCTCTTGCGAGCTTTATGATAAAAATTTGTAGCCGCTTCCGCGCTATAGCGGTCTTCCCATATACACTTGCTCTGCATTTCAAAAGTTAAATATTAGATAGAAATATCATAAATATAAATTATTAAACTTCTTAAAAGAATATTTATACCTTAAACTGATGAAAAATTTGCTCCTTCAGCGAGGATGGAAAATCAGTCCAAGTCGCATAAGGGCCATCATAAAGCTTTTTGATGGTATTGCTGATTATCTTCGTAGTCTGCTTACCCGGACTGAACCTGCAATTTAACAATAAAAATACATGAATATATTAGTAAAAACATTACAAAAAAATAGACTCAAAAATAACAAATAACTCTTACCCGTCACCCTCAGGGACTATGATGATCCTACCATAGCAATCATAATACACTACCTCTGGATCATCATCCTCAGCATGTGTATCAGAGGCATGTGTAGACGGTGTAGGGGGATCAGAGCTACTATCTCGCAGGCGAAGGCCTGAAATAGATGGAGTCGATGATGAAGATGGTTGTGATCCCTGTGACTGCAACATAGCTGGATGCGACCCATGTGGCCGTGATACAGATGGATGTAACCCGAGTGGCTGTGATATAGATGGATGCGATTCATGTGGCTGTGATATGTAGGGATGCGATCCACGTGAATGTGATGGAGATGGTTTCGATCCACGTGGCTGTGAGGTAGATGGACTATATGTCAGACGTATAGTCCTATGGTCCTGTGATGGAAGACCTGGCGTCTTGATGAAGGTGTAGGCCTTGTGATGCTGTGGTAGCTCAGTATAGCAATAGGCACTAAGGTCTCCATGAAAACATGACAGTCATGAATTTTCAAATGTCTCAACTTCCCTACCTCCATATCCACCTTTTCCCCTAGAGTCGACGCATAACCCTCAGGCATCTTCAATTTCGTAATCCAATCACAAATTTGTCGTCTTTCCTCCAAAGTGAATGTGTAACTTGCTTTGGGCTTGAACACCTTACCATTGTTTGATGTCTGCAAGTATAATTCAGGCTGCCTGCAATATTCTTGTAAGTCCATTATAGCCTTCAGGTTATCTTTTGTCTTACCTTTAACTTCTATCACTGTGTTGAACAAATTGTCAAAATAGTTCTTCTCAATATGCATAACATCAAGGTTGTGTTGGAGAATATTATCTTTCCAATAAGGCAACTCCCAAAATAAACTCTGTTTCGTACAATTATGAGTAACACCATATCCGGGGAATCTATAAGGTAGAGCCTCAGTAACTTTACTGAAGTTCTGGACCCTCTCCCAAATTTCCTCACCTGAAAGTATCGGAGGTGTAGAATCATATTCCACTTTATTCTTTTTGAATGCATTTTTCATCCGCTTCTAAACTCATGATCATCATGCAAGAATTGACGGTGACAATCAAACCATGATTGCTTTCGGTCATGTTTCAAAGTGAATGCTTTACCATTTTCCATGAAGTAAGGACAACCTAGCTTCCCAGCCGTCATCCACCCAGACAACATTCCATACGCAGGAAAATCGTTAATAGTCCACATTAAATTAGCACACAAATTGAAATTTTGCTTGGTTGATATGTCATATTGTGATGACCCAAAATGTCATCTTTAAATTTTAATAATTAATTATGTATTCTAAGACCTCAAAAAATACTATTTATCACTCCTCAACTTGTGTGTGCAGTCCGTAAATATTTCTGAAAGTTTTTATGTGAAAAATGGACTAAAATGTGAAACAGAGCCTTAAAACTCAACTTAGTTAACCTTGGTCAACGTTTTGAGCAAACGAACCCGGATCAGTATTTTGACAGTTTTGGTAGGTCCGTATCGTGATTTGGAACTTGGGCGTATGCCCAAAATTTAATTTGGAGGTCCCTAGCTCAAGTTATGACCATTTAACAGAAACTAGTAATTTAAAGGCTAAAGATTTCCAAGTTTAACCACGGGGTTGACTTTTTGATATCGGAGCCGGAATCTAATTCTGGAAATTTGAATAGCTCCATTATGTCATTTAGGACTTGTGTACCAAATTTGAAGCCATTCCGGATTCATTTAATATATTTTGGCACGAGATTTACAAATAAAACTCAAAGTTCGAATCGAGGTGTGAATTGTAATTTTAGCATTGTTTGACGTGATATGAGACCCCGAGTAAGTCCGTATTATGTTATGGGAGTTGTTGGTATATTCGTACAGGGTCCCGAGTACCCCGAGAGTGATACGGATTGAAATCGGATCATGAATTGGACTTAAAGAAAATCTGAAATTTGGCCTTTTGGAGTAATCGCACCTGCAGATTTTTGACCGCAGGTGCGAGCTCACAGAAGCGAGCATTCCATCGCAGAAGCGGCCTGGGCAAGCTGGGAAAACTTCCGCAGGTGCGGAAACTTGCACGCACCCGCGCGTCCGCAGAAGTGGACTCTTCGACCGCAGGAGCGGAAGGCAGCGCAGCTGCTCATTTTTCCTCCGCAGATGCGAGGCCTCGCCTGGCAGCCCCACTTCGCAAATGCGAGATTTTTATCGCAAATTCGAGGACGCAGGTGCAAAAATATAGCCCGCGGATGTGAAAAAACTGGGCAGAAAATATACAATTGGGTCTTAGCCATTTTTACTCATTTTTGAGTTTTAAGTCTCGTATTTTGGCGATTCCAAATGGGGTTTTCACGATTTTAAACTAGGTAAGTGTTGTATAACGAAAAGTTTTTATATTTCTTAAATCCATGTCTATATTCATCACTTATTTCGGATTTAGATGCAAGAAATTAGAATTTTTGTAAAAACTTTCCAAAAATGAAAACTTATGTTTTGAGGGTCCATTTGACATCGGAATTTGATAATTTTTGTATGGATGGACTCGTCTCGGAATGGGTGTTTGGATTTCTTATGTTTTTTCGAGATTTGAGACGTGGGTTCCACTGTCAAGTTTTAAAATAAATTTCGGATTTTTATCCGAAAAATTAGTAAATTCATATGGGATTAATTCCTATGATTCGTATAGGGTATATCGGATTATTTGTGAATAGATTTGGCTCTTTTGGAGACAAATTCAAAAGGAAAAATTGCGATCGAGTAATTGATTGAAAGCGAGGTAAGTGTCGCCGTTAACGTTTATTTGAGGGAATAGATCCCTTGAATTATTTTTTATGTGAAATGCATGTGAACGACGTATAGGCGAGGTGATGAGTGTATATATGTCATCAAATTAATTGTTTGCATAATTATTTGCAAATCATAAATTGTTCTAAGACACGAATTAATTATTTTAATAATTATTTCTTTCCTATTCTTTGACAAATATAAATTCTTGAATTCCTATAATAATTGTTACGTGCTATTTGATTTATGTGTATTAATTGCTACTTGACATTTCGCATACTAAATATTAAACTGCCTATTTTCTCCCTGATTTCTGTAATAAATTACTATTTGTCATTGTTTGTTTCGTAATTAAATCATAATTATTGTATGCTTGTTGTCTTATTATTTTATATTAATTATTATATTTATTGGGGCAATTTCTTTTATAAGAATTGGTAAATGAAAATATTGGAGGAGCGGGTTGCACGCCGCAACAGAATTGATTGAAATGAATATATATTGCGGGATCGGGTTTCACGCCGCAACAGACTTATTACAAGTCCATATTGGAGGATCGGGTTGCTCGCCGCAATAGACTTATTACAAGTCCATATTGGAGGATCGGGTTGCACGCCGCAATAGACTTATTACAAGTCCATATTGGAGGATCGGGTTGCTCGCCGCAATAGACTTATTTAAAAAAGTCTATATTGGGGGATAGGATTGCATGCCGCAACAGACTTATCTAAAAGTATATATATATATATATATATATATATATAGACACACACACACACTTGATTAAAATAAATATATTGGAGGATCTAAAATGAATATATTGTGGGAGCGGTTCGCACGCTACAACGGAAATTGATTGAAATAATAATGGGTTGTGACTGCTGAATTGGATTCAATTATTATAAATGCGTTATCTAATTTATTTCTATTATTTGTTGTTGTTACTAATATTGCATACAGGTTAATGTAAGTGACCCGCCTTAGCCCCGTCACTACTTCGTCGAGGTTAGGCTCAGCACTTACCAGTACATGGGGTCGGTTGTACTGATACTACACTTTGCACTTCTTGTGAAGATTTTGGAGTTGGTCCCAGCGGCATAATATAGGCTTGCTCGGATTTCAGCTACCAAAGGAGACTTGAGGTATAGCTGCATGGCGTCTGCAGTTCTGAAGTCCCCGTCTATTTTACTTTTGTTGTGTGTTTATTTCCAGACAGCTTATTTATTTCATACCTTTATTTGTATTATTCTAGAAACTCGTGCACTTGTGACACCAAATTCTGGGATGGTATTTAGACACCGTTATGTTTATGGATTATTCACTACATTTTAAAATTTACTTCCGTATTTGTTTCTTTGTTATTAATAAATATATAAATTGTTTTAAAATGGATAATATTATTCTAACGTTAGCTTGCCTAGAAAGTGAAATGTTAGGCGCTAATACGGTCCGAAGGTAGGAATTTTGGGTCGTGATAATTGGTATTAGAGCACTAGGTTACATAGGTCTCACTAGTCACGAGCAAGCTTAGTAGAGTCTGAAAGTTCGGTATGGAGACGTCTGTAATTATCTCTCAGAGGCTATGAAGTTTAGGAACAATATCACTTCTTTCTTATTCTGTCGCGTAAATTTATTCTGTCATCGATGATTGAACCATTCTACTCTTATTCTCTCGTAGATGGTGAGAACATATAATACCTCTACCGATGGACAGAGACCAGAGCCCCCGGTGGCACCTATGGCCAGGGGTAGAAGTCGAGGACGAGGTCGTGCTAGAGGCAAAGGCGGAGGCAGAGGTAGAGCTCAGTCCAGAGCTCGAGCAGCTGAACCTGTTGTAGAACCTTAGGCGGATCTTCAGGAGGAATTTCCAGTTCAAAATGTACCAGTTGGACGAGTTCAGGTTCCGGAAGGATTCATAGCCACTCCAGTGCTTCAGGACGCTCTAGTCCGGTTGGTGAGTCTTATGGAGGGCGTGTCCCACAATGGTATATTTCTAATGGCGCCAGCCATCTCACAGGCTGGGGGAGGAGCACAGACTCCCACTACTCCCGCTCCGGAGCAGATTGGTCCCTAGAATCAGGCTCCAGCAGCCCCGTTAGTTGGGGTAGTTCAGCCAGTTATTGCGGCACAGACCGATAATAGGCCCGCCATGTCTTTTGAGGCCTTATTGAGACTGGATAAGTTTACCAAGCTCTTTCCAGTTCTCTTTAGTGGTACACCTTCTGAAGACCCACAGGGTTATCTTGAAAGCTGCCATAAGGCGTTGCGGAACATGGGTATAGTTGAGACCAATCGGGTTGATTTTGCAGTATTTCAAATGACGGGGTCTGCTAGGAGGTGGTGAAGGGATTATACATTGACTAGACCAGTTGGATCGCCTGCACTTACCTGGGAGCAGTTCTCTCAGCTATTTCTGGAGAAGTTCCTTCCTATCACATTGAAAGAGGATTACCGCAAGAAATTTGATTGTCTATAGCAGGGCAGTATGAGTGTTACTCAGTATGAGTCACGTTTTGTGGATTTGGCCCGTCATGCTCTCCTTATACTACCTACTGAGGGAGAGAAAGTGAGGAGGCTTATTTAGGGACTCACTCACCCTATCAGGCTTCAGATGGCTAAGGAGACCAGAAGTGAGATTTCTTTTCAGGAGGCTGCTAATGTCGCGAGGAGGGTCGAGATGGTTCTTGCATAGGAGAGAGGGCAAAGGTCTGATAAGAGGCCTCGTCAGTTCGGCGATTTTAGTGGTGCCTCGTCTGGAGGCAGGGGTAATTGTGGTAGGGGTCATCCTCCCAGGCCATTTCATTCAGCACTTCATGCATCTCCCGGTGCTTCAGGGAGTCACGACCCTAGTATTCCTTACTATGGACAGCCAATATTTAGTGCACATTCATCTCCTATTAGTGCACCACCACTCCAGAGTTTCTATATCGGTTATCCATCCCATTTGGCTCAGCTTCAGCTTCAGCAGCCACGACATCAGGATGGGTGTTGTGAGTGTGGGAACATTGGTCACATCGGGAGGTATTGCCCTAGATTGGCGAGTAACGGATCTCAGCAGGATTCTCGTGCCATCATACTGGCACCAGTTGCTTCACCGCCTGCTCAACCATCTAGAGGTAGGGGTCAGGCAGCTAGAGGTGGAGGTCAGGCCATTAGAGGTGGAGGTTAGGCTGTTAGAGGTGGAGGCCAGCCAGTTAGAGGCCATCCCAGAGATGAAATTCAGAGTGGTGGGGCTTACCCTCGATTTTATGCTTTTCTAGGTAGGCCTGAGGCCGAGTCATCTGATGCTGTGATCACAGATATTATTCCAGTTTTCCATAGAGATGCTTGAGTTCTATTTGATCCAGAATCTACTTATTCCTATGTGTCCTCCTATTTTGCTTCATATTTGGTTGTGCCTTGTGATTCACTAAGTGCTTCGGTGTGTGTATGTATAGGTGGGAGACTTTGTTGTAGTAGATCATGTCTATCGTTCGTGTGTGGTTACTAGTGGTTGTCTTGAGACTAATGTGGATCTTCTACTTCTTGATATGGTAAATTTTGATGTCATCTTGGGTATGGATTGGCTATCCGCTTATCATGCTATATTGGATTGTCATGCCAAGACAGTGACCCTAGCCATGCCGGAGTTACCTCGGTTAGAGTGTAAGGGAATTCCTGGTCATTCTTCCAGCAGGGTTATTTCTTATATGAAAGCTCGGCGTATGGTAGAGAAAGGGTGTCTAGCTTATTTGGCTTATATTCGCGATCCCAGTGCAAATGTTCCTTTTATGGACTCAGTACCAATTGTTCATGAATTTCCAGAAGTATTTCCTACAGATCTGTCGGGGATGCCACCCGACAGAGATATTGACTTCTGTATTGATTTGGCTCCGGGCATTCAACCCATTTCTATTCCACCATACCGTATGGCCCTGTCGGAGTTGAAAGAATTGAAGGAGCGGTTACAAGAATTGCTTGATCAGGGATTCATTAGACCTAGTGTCTCGCCCTGGGGTGCACCAGTATTATTTGTAAAGAAGAAATAAGGTTCTATGCAGATGTGTATAGATTATCGGCAGTTGAACAAGGCCACTATCAAAAACAAATATTCGCTGCCAAGAATTGATGACTTATTTGATCAGCTTCCGGGTGCCAAGGTGTTTTCAAAGATCGATTTGAGGTTTGGTTACCATCAGTTGAAGATTAGGGCATCTGATGTCCCTAAGATAGGTTTTCGGACTCGGTATGGGCATTACGAATTCCTAGTGATGTCATTTGGGTTGACAAATGCCCCAACAATATTTATGGATTTAATGAATTGGGTATTCAAGCCCTATTTGAATTCTTTTGTTGTTGTTTTCATTGATGTTATATTGATTTACTCCAACAGTCGAGAGGAGCATGCAGCATCTTTGGAGTGGGCTTCAGACTTTTAAAAATAATCAGTTATATGCTAAAGTTTCAAAATGTGAATTTTGGTTAGACTCAGTTGCCTTTTTGGGGCATGTTGTATCGGTAGAAGGCATAAAGGTGGATCCTAAGAAGATTGAGGCTGTTCAGAATTGGCTTAGACCTACTTCAGTTACAAAGATCCGGAGTTTCCTGGGTTTGGCAGGTTATTATCGTCGGTTCATGGAAGTGTTTTCATCTATAGCAAGCCCATTGACCAGACTGACCCAAAAGGGTGTCCCATTCAGATGGTCTGATGAGTGTGAGTTAAGCTTTCAAAAGCTCAAGACTGCTTTGACTATGACGCCAGTATTGGTATTACCCACAGGTTCAGGATCGTATGCGGTATATTGTGATGCATCTCACATCGGGCTTCGTCCAGTATTAATGCAAGATGGAAAGGTGAGTGCATATGTAACTCGGTGTCTGAATTGTCAACAAGTTAATTACGAGCATTAGAGACCTGGTGGTTTTCTTTAGAAGTTAGAAATTCCTGAGTGGAAATGAGAGCGTATCACTATAGGTTTTGTTATTGGACTCCCACGGACCCAGAAAAAAATTTGACGCAGTTTGGGTCATTGTGGATAGGTTGACTTAGTCAGCACATTTCATCGTAGTGGCAGTTACCTATTCTACAGAGAGGTTAGTTGAAATTTACATTCGTGAGATTGTCCTCCTTCACGGTGTACCCGTGTCAATTATTGCAGATCGAGGCACGCAATTTACCTCACACTTCTGGAGGGCTGTACATCATGAGTTAGGAATGCGGGTTTAGTTGAGTAAAACATTTCATCCACAGACAGACGGACAGTCAGAGCTCACCATTCATATATTAGAAGATATGCTTCGCTCTTGTGTTATAGAATTTGGAGGTTCTTAGGATCAGTTCTTGCCACTTGTAGAGTTTGCTTATAATAATAGCTACCAATCGAGTATTCAGATGGCTTCATATGAGGCATTATATGGAAGGCGATGTCATTCGCTAGTTAGCTGGTTTGAACCGGGAGAGGCTCGGTTGTTGGGTACCGATTTGGTACAGGATACCTTGGATAAGGTCAAGGTTATTCAGGATCGACTTCGCACAGCACAGTCTAGGAAACAGAGTTATGCCGGCCGTAAGGTTCATGATATTGCATTCATGGTTGGACAAAAGAATATTGCTCCGGGTTTCACCTATGCAAGGTGTAATGAGGTTCGGAAAGAAGGGCAAGTTGAGCCTTAGGTATATTGGACCCTTTGAAATTTATGAAAGGGTGGGTGAAGTAGCCTACAAGCTTTCATTACCACCTACTTTATCAGTGATTCATCTGGTGTTTCATGTGTCTATGCTCCAAAAATATCATGGTGATCCGTCCCATGTATTAGATTTCAGCTCAGTCCAATTGGACAAAGATTTGACTTACGAGGAGGAGCCGGTGGCTATTCTAGCCCGACGGGTCTGGCAGTTGAGATCTAAGAGTTATCCTTCAGTTCAGGTGCAATGGAGAGGTCAGCTGGTAGAGGCATCTACCTGGGAGTCCGAGTCGGACATGCTGAGTAAATATCCACACCTTTTCTCCAGCTCAGGTACTTTTTCTAACTCCGTTCGAGGACGAACGTTATTTTTAGAGGTAGAGAATGTGATGACCCAAAATGTCATCTTTAAATTTTAATAATTAATTATGTGCTCTAAAACCTCAAAAAAGCACTATTTATCACTCCTCAACTTGCGTGTGCAGTCCGTAAAATTTTCCGGAAAGTTTTATGTGAAAATGGATTAAAATGCGAAATAGAGCCTTAAAACTCAACTGAGTTGACTTTGGTCAACATTTTAAGCAAACGGACATGGATCAATGTTGACAGTTCTGGTAGGTCCGTACCGTGATTTGGGACTTGGGCGTATTCTCGGAATTTAATCCGGTAGGAGATGGAAACCGATTCTGGAAATTTGAATAGCTCCATTATGTCATTTAGGACTTGTGTGCCAAATTTGAAGTCATTCTTGATTCATTTAATATGTTTTGGCACGAGATTTGCAAATTGAAAAGTTTAAAACGTAAAGTGCGAATCGAGGTGTGAATTATAATTTCAGCGATGTTTGACGTGATATGAGACCCCGAGTAAGTCTGTATTATGTTATGGGACTTATTGGTATATTTTTACGGGGTCCCGAGTACCCCGAGAGTAGTACGGATTGAAATCGTATCAAGAATTGGACTTAAGGAAAATCTAAAATTTGGCCTTCTGGTGTAATCACACCTATAGAATTTTTACCGCAGGTGCGAGCTCGCAGAAGTGAGCATTCCATCGCAGAAGCGGCATGGGCAAGCTGGGCAAAATTCCGCAGGTGCGGAAACTTGCACGCACCCGCGCATCCGCAGAAGCGGACTCTTCGACCGCAGGAGCAGAAGGCAGTGCAGGTGCGCATTTTTCCTCCGCAGATGCGAGGCCTCGCCTGGCAGCCCCACTTCGCAAATGCAAAATTTTTCTCGCAAATGCGAGGCCGCAGGTGCGGAAATATAGCCCGCAGATGCAAAACTGCTGGGCAGAATACATAAAATCGGGTCTTAGCCATTTTTACTCATTTTTGAGTTTTAAGTCTCGGATTTTGGTGATTCCAAAGGGGTGCTTTCACGATTTGGAATTGGGTAAGTGTTCTATAACCAAAAGTATTTATATTTCATAAATCCATGTCTATATTCATCACTTATTTCGCATTTAGATGCAAGAAATTGGAAGTTTTGTATAAACTTTCCAAAAACGAAAAAGTAAGATTTGAGGGTCTATTTGACATCGGAATTTGATAATTTTTGTATGGATGGACTTCATCTCTGAATGGGTTCGTAAGTTTTTCCGAGATTTGAGATGTGGGCCCCACTATCGATTTTTAAAATGAATTTCAGATTTTTATCCGAAAATTAGTAAATTCAAATGGGATTAATTCCTATGATTTGTATTAAGTATATCGAATTGTTTGTGAATAGATTTGATGCTTTTGGAGACAAATTGAAATGGAAAAGCTGTGATCGAGTAATTGATTGAAATTACAAAGCGAGGTAAGTGTCGTGGTTAACCTTGACTTGAGGGAATAGATCCCTAAATTTGTTTGTTATGTGAAATTCATGTGAACGACGTATAGGCGAGGTGGCGAGTGTCTATACGTCGTCAAATTAATTGTTTGCATAATTATTTGAAAATCATAAATTGTTCTAAGACACAAATTAATTATTTTAATAATTATTTCTTTCCTATTCTTTGATAAATATAAATTCTTGAATTCCTGCAATAATTGTTACGTGTTATTTGATTTTTGTGTATTAATTACTACTTGACATTTAACATATTAAATATTAAACTGCCTATTTTCTTCCTGATTTCTATAATAAATTGCTATTTGTCATTGTTTATTTCATAATTAAATCATAATTATTGTATGCTTGTTGTCTTATAATTTATATTAATTGTTGTATTTATTGGGGCAATTTCTTCTATAAGAATTGGTAAATACACATATTGGAGGAGTGGGTTGCACACCGCAACACAATTGATTGAAATGAATATATATTTGGGTATCGGGTTGCACGCCACAACAGACTTATTAAAAGTCCATATTGGAGGATCGGGTTGCACGCCACAATAGACTTATTAAAAGTCCATATTGGAGGATCGGGTTGCACGTCACAACAGACTTATTTAAAAGTCGACATACATATATATATATTGGGGGATCGGGTTGCACGCCGCAACAGAATTGATTAAAAATGAATATATTGTNGGTAAATACACATATTGGAGGAGTGGGTTGCACACCGCAACACAATTGATTGAAATGAATATATATTTGGGTATCGGGTTGCACGCCACAACAGACTTATTAAAAGTCCATATTGGAGGATCGGGTTGCACGCCACAATAGACTTATTAAAAGTCCATATTGGAGGATCGGGTTGCACGTCACAACAGACTTATTTAAACAAATTCTATATTGGGGGATAGGATTGCACGCCGCAACGGACTTATCTAAAAGTGTATATATGTACTTGATTAAAATAAATATATTATAGGATTCAAAATGAATATATTGTGGGAGTGGTTCGCACGCTGCAACGGAAATTGGTTGAAATAATAATGGGTTATGACTGTTGAATTGGCTTCAATTATTATAAATGAGTTATCTGATTTATTTCTATTACTTGTTGTTACTAATATTGCATACAAGTTAATGTAAGTGACCCGCCTTAGCCTCGTCACTACTTCGTCGAGGTTAGGTTCAGCACTTACCAGTACATGGGGTTGGTTGTACTGATACTACACTCTGAACTTCTTGTGCAGATTGCGGAGTTGGTCCTAGCGGCGTACCATAGACTTGCTCGGATTGCAGCTACTAGAGGAGACTTGAGGTATAGCTGCATGGCGTCCGCAGTTCTGAAGTCCCCGTCTATTTTACTTTTGCTCTGTGTTTATTTTCAGACAACTTATTTATATCAAACCTTTATTTATATTATTCTAGAAGCTCGTGCACTTGTGACACCAATTCTGGGATGGTATTTACACACCGTTATTGTTATGGATTATTCACTACATTTCAAACTTTACTTCCGCATTTGTTTCTTTGTTATTAATATATTTGAAAATTGTTTTAAAATGGATAATATTATTCTAACGTTGTCTTGCCTAGCAAGTGAAATGTTAGGAGCCATCACAGTCCGAATGTGGAAATTTCGGGTCGTGACACATATGTTTCAACACCATCATACCACAACTGGTTTAGCTTATCAATCAAAGGTTGTAAATATACATCAATCAAACTTTTTGGATTACGTGGACCGGGGATAATACAATTTAAAAATATATATGGACTAATCATACACAACTCAAGTGATAGATTATAAGGTGTAAGAAAGACATCCCAGCATGGATATGGTGTCGTAGATATAGGAAAAGGCGTGAAGCCATCCGCACACAAACCTAACCAAATGTTTCTTGGTTCACTAGGAAAATCTGGATATGTCCTATCAAAGTGCTTCCAAGCTTCTCCATCTCAAGGATGACACATAACCCCAGGTGGTCTTCTATTTTCAAAGTGCCATCTCATATGAGGAGCAGAACGCATCGACACACATAACCTCTTTAACCTAGGTATAAGAGGTAAATAATGCATCGCCTTTACAACGACCATATTCCCATTGGAAAGCCTCTTGAAACGAGGCTTTTCGCAAAATTTACAACTTTCTAAATTTGCATCATCTTTATAATATAACATGAAACCATCTTCACAACAATCAATTCTCATTGACAAAAGTCCTAACTTAGAAACCAATCTCTTTGCCTTGTAGAAATCACCAGGTAAGTTGATATTTGGGTCAACTAGTTCACTCATAAGGTTAATGAAAGAGTCCATGGCTGATTGAGAAATATTCCAATCAGATTTGATACTTTGTAATCTAACTACAACAGACAACTGAGAGTGCGGACTTCCTTCACGTAGTGGACGACTAGCTTCCTCTAACTGTTCATAAAAACGTTTTTCATCTTCATTAGGAGTTTGTTCAACATTTTCATTGGGCTCACCCTCGAAGTGCACCCCAAAAGCATCCTGATGTTTTAACTTCAATACCACACAAGAGGGGGGGGGGGGGGGGAGGGTGATTGGTGTGGTGTCCAATTTTTCGGTTAAATTGAATATAGAAGGACCTGGTTCTTTCAAGTGTTCCTTAACCTACTATTACTGAAATGGTAAATGCGAAAAGTAAAGAACACAAGTATTTTACTGTCACGACCCAATTTCCCCTCCGTGTGACGTTGTGACGACACCTAGTCTCTACAACTAGGTAAGCCTAACACTTTGCGGAATAATGAAATAAAAATATAAATTTAACCAACTATTCAAAAATACACAACAATCCCCAAAACCCAGAACATCATGAATAACAAACTACAGAAGGAAACGTCTAGTGTCTCTATACTTCAGAATCTAACAAGGAAGATACAAAAAATAATAGACACGAGAAAGAGTAGAAGGGGACTCCGAGGTCTGCGGACGCGACAGATATACCTTAAAGTCTCCAAAGCTGTCCCGGCTCACTGATAGTGCGGCTGATAAGGTACATCTCGATCTGCACTCGAAAAACATGTGCAGAGAGTAGCATGAGTACACCACAATAGTACCCAGTATGTGCCAAGCCTAACCTCGGTCATGTAGTGACAAGGTCAGGTCAAGGCCCTACCGGAGTAAATATAATAAATTAAACAGTAAAAGATATAAGTTTTATGGTAAACAGTTAAAAACAACTTTCCAAAAATAATAATTTAACAGTCAAGGGAACCCTCAGCTCAGAACAAGGTATACATAATGTGGAATCTCCCGGGATACCGTCCCATAGTCCCGAATGAATATATAGTACAAGGGGATCTCCCGGAATATGTTCGTAGTCCCAAAGTAAATATGCAGTACTTGGGAATCTCTCGCAATACGTCTGTAGTCCCAAAGTAAATATGTAGTGCTGGGGGATCTCCCAGAATACGTCCGAAGTCCCAATTTAAATATGCAAGATAGGGGGATCTCCTGGAATACGGTTCCGTAGTCCCAAAGTAAATATGCAGTGCGAACGATAGATATACAACTACATCACGAAATTCTTACAATTTAGGCTAGGTATCAGTTAGGGAAGGAACAGGAAATTCACTAAGCATGCTGCACAGAAATCACATAAACAATTAAAACACGTAGACATGTTGTATTAGACTAAACATGATAGCTACACATATTGGAATAACTCAATTAAGAATGAAAATAGATTTGTACTCATTAAAATGGCATAACTCAAAATAATAGGAAAACATGTTGCTGCTCAGTAAGAAAATTGGGTTTTACCACAACTAGCCCGTGTACGTACTCGTCACTTCACGTACACGATACTCACATATCACAATAGTTTCAAATTTTAAGGGGATTGCCCCCACACAAAGTTAGGCAAGCCACTTACCTCGAGTCAAGCTCAATTAATGGGTCACAATGCCTTTTCCAAAACTATCCAGCTCCGAATGGCCCAAATCTAGCCAAAAACAATTACATATCATAAATACAACCATAATAGACTCATTTAATCAATGAAATCAACATTTTAACAAATTATGCTAACCATAGCGGAATCGGGTAAAAATCACAAATTACGAACACTAATTCACTCACGAGTCCAACCATAGCAAAATTGTCAAAATCTGACTTCGAATCGACATTTAACTCTCAAAACCAATTTTATGAAGTTTCTACTATTTTCTCTAATTTTCCACCCCAAAGCACTAATCAAATGATGAATTCGGGAACTAGAAGAAAGACTCCAGGGACTACAAATGAGTGATATAATCATATATTTTAGCCAAAACTGAATTAGAATCACTTACCCCATAGGTTTTCTTAAAAGTCCCTCGAACTATCGTCAACACCCGAGCTCTCTAGGTCAAAATATGAAAATAAAACCCTAAATCTCGTAATTATAGTGCACCCTCAGATTCCAATTTCGCTGACTGCGAAATTCTCACCGCCCCCGCGAACCTCACCGCGGTCCGCAAAATTCCACCGCGGCCGCGAACCTTATTCCGCGATTTGTGAAATTCCCATCGCGGTCGCGAAGGGCATTTCGCTGACAGTGGAAAAATTCCGCCTCCGCGAAATTCCACTATTATCCGCGGAATTTCCGTCGTAGTCCGCATCCCAAACTTTAGAGACCCATACCTGAACACCAGCACATCACAACTGAACTCACCCGTTCACTATTTGAAACACACCCGAGGCCCTCGGGACCTCAACCAAGCATACCAACCAATCCTAAAACACCATACTAACTTAGTCGAACCCTCAAACCACATCAAACAATGCTAAAATCACAATTCATCCTCCGATTCAAACTTAAAGAACTTGAAACTTCTAAATTTGACAACCGATGTCGAAACCAACCAAACCACGTCCGATTGACCCCCAATTATGCACACAAGTTATATTAAACATTACGGGCCTACTCCATACTCAAAAATAAGATTCCGACCCTGATATCAAAATTTTCACTACCGGTCCAAAACTCCAAAAATTTGACTTTTGCCAATTCAAGCCTAAATAAGCTACGAACCTCTAAAACACAATCCAGACATGCCTCCGAGTCCAAAATAACCTAACTGAGCTAGTGGAACCGATGAAAATTCCATTCTGGGACCGTCTTTATACAGTTCCGACTATGGTCCAAATTCTAAGATTTAAGTTCTCATTTAGGGACTAAGTGTCCCAAAACACTCCGAAACTCAAAACCAATCATCACGGCAGGTCACCATAACAGAAATAGATATGGGGAAAGCGGTTAATAGGGGTTCAAGGCCCTAACTCTCAAAATGACCGGCCAGGTCGTTATATCCTCCCCCTCTTAAAACAATCGTCTTCCTCGAACGAGTATAAAGACATACCTGAAACTGTGAAACGATGAGGGTACTGGCTGCACATATCCTGCTCGGTCTCCCAAGTTGCCTCCTCGACCGGCTGACCCCTCCACTGGACCTTTACTGAAGCAATATTCTTTGACCTGAGCTTTCTGACCTGCTTGTCCATAATGGCTACTGGCTCCTCAACATAAGATAGATCCTTGTCCAATTGGACTGAGCTAAAATCCAATACATTAGTTGGATCACCGTGATACTTCCGGGGCATAGAAACGTGAAATACCGGGTGAACTCTTGCTAGGCTGGGAGGCAAGGCAAACTCATAAGAAACTCCCCAACTCGCCACAATATCTCAAAAGGACCAATGAACCTCGGGCTCAACTTTACCTTCTTCCCGAATCTCAAGACGCCCTTCATAAGCGATACCCGAAGAAAGACCCGCTCACCAACCAAAATGCCAAAGCACTAACCTTCCGGTCCGCATAACTTTTCTGCCTGGACTGGGCTGTGTGAAGTCTCTCCTGAATCACATCCACCTTATCCAGGGCATCCTGGACCAAATCTGTACCCAACAATCAGGCCTCACCCGGCTCAAACTAACCCACTGGGGACCGGCACTGCGTACCATACAAAGCTTCATACGGTGCCATCTGAATGCTGGACAGGTAACTGTTGTTGTAAGCAAACTCTGCAAGTGGAAAGTATTGGTCCCATGACCCTCCGAACTCCATCACATAGGCACGAAGCATATCCTCAAGAATCTGAATCGTGCGCTCGGACTGCCCGTCCGTCTGAGGGTGAAAGGTTATGCTCAGCTCCACCCTAGTACACAACTCCTGCTGTACTGCTCTCCAAAACCGTGATGTGAAATGTGTACATCTATCTGAAATGATGGATACTGGAATACCTTGGAGGCGGACAATCTCTCTGATATAAATCTCAGCCAACCTCTCAGAAGAATATGTTGTCAGCATTGGAAAAAAATGAGCTGACTTGGTCAGCCAATCCACGATCACCCAAATAGCATCGAACTTTCTCAAAGTCCGTGGAAGTCCAAATACAAAGTCCATGGTGATCCGCTCCCACTTCCATTTTGGGATCTCTAACCTATGAAGTAATCCACCCGGTCTCTGATGCTTATATTTAACTTGCTGACAGTTGAGACCCTTGGCCACAAACCCAACTATATCCTTTTTCATTCTTCTCCACCAATAGGGCTGTCTCAAATCTGGGTACATCATCGTGACACTAGGATGAATGGAGTACCACATACTGTGGGCCTCCTCGAGAATCAACTCCCGAAGCCCATCTACATTGGGCACACATATCCGGCCCTGTATCCTCATCACATCGTCATCACCAATAGTCACATCTCTGGCATCACCTCGCCGAACCCTGTCCTGAAGAACTAGAATATGAGGATCATCATACTAGCACTTTTTGATACGGTCATAAAGAGAAGACCGAGCAACCACACAAGCTAATACCCGGCTAGGATCTGAAATATCAAATCTCACGAACTGGCTGGCTAAGGCCTGAACATCCAAGGCTAAGGTCCTCTCGGCTGTCAGAAGATATGCCAACTCCCCAAACTCTCTACCCGACGTCTCAAGGCGTCGGCCACTACATTGGCCTTCCCTGTGTTGTCTTTAGGTAGCTCCAACCATCTCCGTTGATGCAAATTAATGTCTTTCTGCCTGACCAAGTTGTGCAAACTTCGGTGATCACTGTAAATCTCACAAGGAACTCCGTACAAATAATGCCTCCAAATCTTCAAGGCATAAACAATAGCTGCTAGCTCAGAGTCGTGGACA
Source organism: Nicotiana otophora (assembly GCA_000715115.1). Classification (NCBI taxonomy): domain Eukaryota; kingdom Viridiplantae; phylum Streptophyta; class Magnoliopsida; order Solanales; family Solanaceae; genus Nicotiana; species Nicotiana otophora. The sequence goes on from AWOL01S0008859.1 coordinate 23,640, forward strand.
TGATAGTTCTTTTCATGCACATTCGGCTATCTGGATGTGTAGGCAATCACCCTACGGTCCTACATCAACATCAAGTCGAGGCCAACTCACGACGCATCACAATAAATTGTATAAGACCCTGAACCTGAAGGCAGTACCAATACTGGGGCTTTAGTCAAAGCTGTCTTGAGCTTTTGAAAGCTCTCCTCACACTCTTCTGTCCACCTGAATGGAGCACCCTTCTTGGTCAACCTGGTCATAGGTGCTGCAATAAATGAGAAACCCTTTACAAATCGGCGATAATACCCTGGCAAACCAAGAAAACTCCAGATCTCTATAGCTGAAGATGGTCTGGGCCAACTCTGCACTGATTCAATCTTTTTCGGATCCAGCTGGATCCCCTCACTCGATACTATATGACCCAAGAATGCCACTGAGTCTAGCCAAAACTCACACTTTGAAAATTTTGCATATAACTTCGTTTCTCTCAAAGTCTGAAGTGCAGTCCTCAGGTGCTGCTCATGATCTTCCCTACTTCGGGCGTATACCAGAATGTCATCAATAAACATGATGACGAATGAGTCAAGATAAGGACGGAACACACTGTGCATCAAGTGCATAAAAGCTGTTGGGACGTTGGTCAGCCCAAAAGACATAACAAGAAACTCATAGTGACCATATCTAGTCCCGAAAGTAGTCTTCGGGATATCTGGATTCCGAATCTTCAACTGATGATAACCTGAACGTAAGTCAATCTTGGAAAATACTCTGGCACCCTGTAATTGATCAAATAAGTCATCAATACGAGGCAATGGATACCTATTCTTCACTGTGAATTTGTTCAACTGGCGGTAATAAATACACATCCGCATAGAACCATCCTTCTTCTTCACAAATAAGACGGGAGCACCCCAAGGTGACACACTAGGCCGAATGAAGTCCTTATTAAGAGATTCCTGTAACTGCTTCTTCAACTCCATTAACTCAGGAGGAGCCATACGATATGGAGGAATAGATATGAGCTAAGTGACCAGCAACAGATCGATGCCAAAATCAATATCTCTGTCAGGCGGCATGCCCTGAAAATCAGCTGGAAACACATCTAGAAAGTCCCTCACTACTGGAACTGACTCAACTGTAGGGGTATCAATACTGACATCTCTCACATAAGCTAGATACGCATCATACCCCATCTCAACCATTCGTTGAGCTTTAATAAAAGAAATATCTATGTTGGGAGTATACTCTAAGGTACTTCTCCACTCTAATCGCGATAAACCTGGCATAGACAGCGTCACGGTCTTAGTATGACAATCAAGAATAGCATAATGGGGCGACAACCAATCAATGCCCAAACTAATAACAAAGTCCACCATGCTGAGAAATAATAAATCGGCTCTGGTCTCAAAACCACTAAGAGCAATCAAACACGACCGATACACACAGTCCACAACAACAGAATCTCCAACAGGAGAAGACACATAAATAGGGGAACTCAAAGAATCCCGAGATACACCCAAATACGGGGTAAAATAATAGGACACATAAGAATATGTAGAGCCTAGGTCAAATAATGCCGACGCATCTGTATGACATACTGGAACAATACTTGTAATGACAGAATCAGAAGCAAATGCCTCTGTACGAGTAGGAAGTGCATAATATCTAGCTTGGCCTCCCCCTTTAGGGAGACCTCTACCTCCCCGACCTCCACCTCGAGCTGGCTGAGCAGGTGGGGTGGCAGCTGGTGCTGTAATCATAGCCTGAGGACCTGGTGGAGCACGTTGTGGCTGAGAAGTCTGTGGAGGTGCACCCCTCCTAATCCTAGGGCTATCCCTCACCACATGGCGATGTTACCACACTCAAAACAAGCTCTGGGAGGGTGTGGTTATTGTGACTGGCTCGGGCCAGGTCTGCTGGACTGGCCACTAGGAACACCCCATGCAGGAGGCATACTAGATACTGGTAGTGCATAATAAGGCTCCTGGGGCCTAGAAGGAGCTGGAACACCGCTGGCGACTGGAAGAGCTAAATGAACAGGGCGACTCATATAACCCCTACCATGGCGAGCTGCTGGGACACGAGCTCTAGAATAATAACCAGTCTCTCTAGACCTCTTGGCCTCTCTCTCCTCTATATCCCGGGCAAGCATGCCCTCCAATCTCCTGGCAATACTCACAACTTGCTGATAAGAAATATCCATCTCCATCTCCCTGGCCATACTAATCTGAATGCTGGGATGGAGTCCCTTAATAAACCGTCAAACTCTCTCTCGAATTGTGGCAACCAAGGCCGGTGCATGTCAGGACAAATCACTAAAACAGACTGCATAGTTTGACAGAGTCATAGATCCCTGGCGCAACTGCTCAAACTCCGCACGTCATGAGTCCCTGAGGCTCCGAGGGACATTCTCTCTCGAAAACATGTCTGAGAACTGAGTCGATATAAGTGAAGCTGCCTCAGCCGGACTACTCAACTCATAAGCATGCCACCACTGATAGGCTGCTCCTCTAAGCTGAAATGTTGTAAAAGAAACCCCACTCATCTTCGCTACACCCATAGTACGGAGAATACGATGACACTCCTCCAGAAAACCCTGAGCATCATCTGTAGCCAATCTGCTGAAAGTAGGTGGGTGGTACTTCTTGAACCTCTCAAGTTTGAGCTGCTCCGACGCAGAAGCTGCTGCCCTAACCTTGGGCTGATCTAGAACTACTAGCTACATTGGTACAATCTCTGGAACTAGATCGACCTGAACCAGCTGCAGAAACTGGGCTAGAGCTATGGTGCATGACATGCTCAGAAACTGGGCTAGAGTCTCCCGGAGGGCTGGTGCAGAAGCAGGTACCTCTGGTGTTTGCCCTCCAGCTGGAGCTACTTGGGGTTCCTCTGTAGAAACTCGTGCGAGTGCACTAGCTGCACCACGTAGACGTCCTCGGCCCCGGCCTCTGGCGGCTCTAGCAGGGGGTGCGGGTGCATGTTCGTCTGATCCGCATGTACGTGTCCTCACCATCTATGAGAGAATAGAATACATAAGTTTAGAATTTATTTTTTGAAGTCAACAATTTTCGCACGACAAGGAATCAAGTAGTGAAATTTTCCCAACAGTTCCATAGCCTCCCGAAGATAAGTACATACGTCTCTGTACTGATCCGCGAGCCTCTACTAAACCAGTTTGTGACTCACGACACCTATGAACCTAGAGCTTTGATACCAACTTGTCACGACCCAATTTCCCCTCCGTGTGATGTCGTGACGACACCTAGTCTCTACAACTAGGTAAGCCTAATGCATTGCGAATAATGAAATAAAAATAAACATTTAACCAACTATTCAAAAATACACAACAATCCCCAAAACCCGGAACATCGTTAATCACAAACTACAGAAGGAAAAGTCTAGTATCCCTATACTTCAAAATCTAACAAGGAAGATACAGAAAATAATGGACATAAGAAAGAGTAAAAGGGGACTCCGAGGTCTGCGGACGCGGAAGATATACCTTGAAGTCTCCAAAGCTATCTCGGCTCACTGATAGTGCGGCTGATAAGGTGCACCTCGATCTGCACACGAAAAACATGTGCAGAGAGTAGCATGAGTACACCACAATAGTACCTAGTAAGTGCCAAGCCTAATTACCTCAGTCGAGTAGTGACGAGGTCAGGTCAAGGCCCTTATCACAACCCAATTTCACCTATAAGTCCTGATGGCGCCCACCACTACAGCTAGGCAAGCGAACTAATAAAATAAGCATACATTGATAAAATTTAAACTAGAAAAATATAATAAAATCCAAACTCTACCAATGTGTGTGCCAAGACTTGGTGTCACAAGTGTATAAGCATATAGTAGATTATACAACACCTCAAATACTGTCTAAAATAAAAAAAATAAACAGAGTGAAAAATACAAAGAGAGACACTAATAGCTGCAGAACGGATTAGAGAAACAGCTCATCACTATGCCCCTGGATAACGTGGGTGCAAGACGATAGGTCCCCCACTAGTACTTGCCTCAGTTCCTGCACAAAATAGTGCTGCAAGTGTAGTATGAGTACGTAAACAACGTATACCCAGTAAGTATCAAGACTAATCTCGAAGTGATAGAGACGAGATGGCCAACTTTGACACTCACTATGGGTCAATAATAATAATTGAAATACAACTAGGATATTTAAATCAGCATGATATACAGAGATTAAAATTATTTTTATTTAATCAGCGGAAATAATCAAATTCCTTCACATGCAACAATTCTCAATATATTAATTAAATTCCTTCAATTCAAATAATTTTCAATTTATCAATTAAATATCATTTACAGGAATAACAATTAATTCTTTAACAAGCAAGAATAATAATTCATTAAATTCCAAGGATTTTATAATTTATCAATTAGTTTCGCAAGCTGAAATAAATTATTAAAGTATCGTGTATTTATTATTATTAAGCATGATTTCTGCCGAGGATGTACGGCCCGATCCAGAGTATCGTGTACACTACCGCGGGACGTGCGGCGCGATCCATAGATGCATCTATCCTGCCGAGGCGTTCGGCCCGCTCCACAAGAAAGGAGGACATTTTCTTATGTACCTCCGGAAGGAGT
>AWOL01S0008860.1:6922-80708 GCA_000715115.1 Nicotiana otophora
AACCAACCAAAAAAAAACAGCACAAAACCCGTCACAAAATCGCTCAAAAACAGTCCGAATCCCTGCCCAGAAACCACCATAAATCAGCCGAATTCCGATCAGTAAGGTACCTCGTTCAAGCTTCGGTTGGCGGCTGTGCTTTCTCCTTTGGATTTTTTTATTTGGTTGAAGGCTCATTATTGCTCGTTTGGGCTTCGTCAAAATTTATTATTTTTACACATTTTTGAGGTTCTAATATATCAAAGAAAGAAATGTTGCTACACTAAGTTCCGCTTCTTTCTCTTGTCTTTTCTTGTTACGAGTAAATTGTGCTAATGCTTTGATATGTGTATCCTGATTAGTTTTTTTTTTCTTTTTCTTACATGATATGCTTTGTTCTGTATATAAGTTGGTATGCGTTGATATGATTTGATACTCCAACAATTATTTTTAGTTTTAATGGTTGGAGTTGATTGTGATTTACTGTTAGTATGAATAAGTCATTGACTTCAAAAATTATTACTTTGATGGTTCATGAAGTTATTTATAATTTTTATGCAGTTTGGGTAGTAAGTTAGGTAAATATTGATAATTTATCAAGTCATTTCCCCCTTCTGCGCACGCTTCAGATTCATCGGAGGATGATGATCCAGATGATGTACGTTATGATCGTTATCATAGGATCATCATCAGGCCTGAGGGCAATGGGTAAGATTTATTTATTACTTCTTTATTTTTGCTGAATTATAATAGCTACTCTTATTTATTTAATGTAATTGCTATGTTGCGGGTTCATTCCTAATCATCAGGTTACAAAGATAATCACTGGTATTCTTGGCGGGTTGTATAATGTACCATATCCGACTTGGAGTGACTTTTCAGAGGATCTTGTGTAGCAGATGTTCAACCAATTTAAGGTTTTAATACAATTCTTATCTATTTAAGCATTAGATTATCAATATTTTCATCCAACGTTACATACTTTATTTGCAGACTAAGTGTGCCTGGGAGGACAGGTATAACTGTGAAATTTGTAAAAATTGGGAGTACAAATGCCGTAAGAGACTCTATGATTCCTTCACCTCCGCTCGAAAGGTAAAAAAGAAGCCTTCGTGGGTTCTACCGGATGTATGGGTGGATCTGCAAAGGTATTGGGCCACCGAGAAATTTGAGAAGCAGAGTGAACTGGGAAAGAAGGCCCGAGCATCTGAGAATGGTGGCTCCTTGCACTGTCTGGGTTCAAGGAGCATGGGGGATACGAGGAGACAACTGGTAATTCTTTAAAATATTTCGGTCTGTTTTTATCGAACTATATTTATATATGTTAATTTCGTTAACACGTTTTATTATATTTGTAGGAAAAAAAATATGGGAGAAAGATGAGTCATGATGAGTTCTTCATGGAGACTCACATCCGGAAGAAGAAGGCACCGACCGATTCAACTAGATGGGTCAAGGACCGGGCGGAGACTACACATGTAAGTTTCATAACTACTATAAATATTTATAATATTATATAGTTAGTAATTTTCTATCTTCTAAATAAAGGGTCGCTACAAGATTAATTTGGAGGAGTACACTCAGAGCTTGCCACCGAATGAGGAAGGTGAGCGACCGCCCATTTTAGACAAAGAAACGCAGAGGATATGGTTGGATGTTGTCGATGGTCCTAAAAAGGGGATAGCATACAGCCTTCCAGATAAATTATTTCGGCGCTACAGGGCTGGATTACAAGGTATAGGGACTTTCACCTAAGGCGAGGCGATTGATATGTCGACTATATTGTCTATGGAACAGAAGATCGCAAAGCTGACAGCAGAGCTTGAAGATCAAAGACTAGAGAAAAAAAGAGAGATGAACAATTTGGTACCCTTCAAGTTCATCTAGAAAGGAGGGACGAACAATTTAATCCCTTTCAAGGTCAGCTGACCAATCTTCTTACTAGCAGTGCTTTCCCCATTCTCCGGTCTCGTGATCCTTCCCCATGTGCCGACGATGAAGGTTCTAGGAGTGAAGATAGAGATGATGCTAGATAAAAAACTCATTGAATGGTGTGTATTGCTAAACAAAGTATTGAACTTGTCAATATTTAGTTGAGACTAGTTTTGAATGATAATTATATTGTTATTTTGTTATTGAACATTTTAGTAGTTGTTGTTGTGGTTGTTATTAGTTGTTGTGGTTATTAGTTGTTGTTAGATAATGGTTGTTAGTGTTAGTTAATAGTTTTCGTTAGTTAATTAGTTGTTGTTAGATAATTATTGTTGATTACATATGGTTGAATGGCAGCAATGTAATGCTGTCATTATAGGATGGATACTGATTGTAATTGGCAGGTGGTGTAGCTCAAAAATAGTCATTTTCTGCCAAGTTTTTACCCAGATTTCCGACCGAATTCAGTTGGAAATTAATTTTTTTTGCCCACAAATTCATAATTTCCGACCGAATTAGGTCGGAAAATTACAAATAAATTCTCCAGTTTATGGAAATTCCCGACCGAATTCGGTCGGAAATTATGAATTTATATTTATTTTTTAAAATAAATTAACAATTTATTACAATTTACAACTAATTATTTAATTAAATAAAATTATTTTTTTTTAAAATTTTCGACCGAATTCGATCGGAAAATAAAAATTTTAAAAAATATTAATAGTTTCCGACCGATTTCGGTCGAAAATTAAAGTTTGACAGTCAGTCAACGCTTTGAAGTTTCCGATCGAATTCGGTCGGAAATTTTCTTAAAATCGGTTGGAAATAGCGGACGGAATTACACTATTTTTTAGTAGTGATTGCTGATACTTTTTCTTTATGCTATCCAAGTAACCTTCTTAAATGTTGCTGTAATTTTTGTCAAGAATAATTGGAAATGAAGCAGATTTAAGTATTATTTAGCTTCTTTTTTTAGCATTAAATATCCTATTTGTGTAGGACTTTGTATGTAAGCATGTGTAATGAATGTTGAACTTCTTGTTTAATTGTGGCTGACACCATGTTTTAAACATTTTTGGCTCATAAGCTCATTGTCCTCTCTTTTAGTTTATTATGGAGAATACCAAATTCTTTTCATGGTTAAGGTGTTTCATCTTTATGAAGTATTGATTAAAACTAATGATCACCATTTCCTTACTAACTTGTTTAATATTCAAAATGATGGAAAGTTGTGTTATGTAAGTCAAGTGAAAAGTAACGATGATGCATTGAAATGGTTTTAATATTCTATTTGGTCTATATATTTATATATGTCCGTTGCAATGTATATTTAAAGCTGAAAAAGTATCTCGTGTTTTAGGCTAATTCGTGTTTCATGAAAAACTGATTTCTTTTAGTTTTATAAGCTTTCCCTTTTAGTAGCTTATTGAGTTTAGTTTGCTTGAGATTTGTTAGTCAATGTTCAACAATCCGCGATGTTATTTACTATTTTTGATTAGTGTGTTATTTCTTGTAATTGTTGTTTTATAAGTATTTTGGTGTGGATTTATTTTTATAAGCATGAAATAGTAGTTAAGCGATGAAAAGGATAAAAATATTGGTCCTGCAAATATAATAATGGTTTTCAGTAGTTAATTTGGGCCGAAAGAGTGGGAAATGGTAAGCTGGGCAAAGAAAAAGAAAAGAAATGCTACACCCGAAGACAATAACTAACAATTGGCCCAATGGCCATTTAATTTCAAAAGCGACCAACAGCCCAAGTGGCTGCATAAATTGGGCTCAATGCCCATGACAACCAAAACATGCCAGAATTTTCAATATAAGTGAGCTGACCCATCACTAATTTTCCATATCTTTTTTTTAATTAAGTCCAAAAAGAAATCATTTTATTGTTTAACTATTTTAATAATTTAATTAATTTTAGACGCTAGGCAACTAGTAGGCGCGCTTTAACTTTTTTATTCACGGACTCGCTTGCGTGGCGTGATGTTTAACAATTAAAAAATTAACTCAATAATCTCAATAGCTTAATTAATTCCTAGTTTAATTAATCTCTTGCTATAATTGCGGATTCGCTTTAGTGGTATTTAATAATTTATTAAACTAATTTTCTCAAGTACAAACGTAGTAATTTCTCAAAAGTACTACAAATAATTGATTGTCATGATTTTGGATTTGCTTGCAAGGCGCGATTATGATAAGTTAATTAATTTTCGATCACGCATTCGCTTGCGTAGCATGGTTATGACAATATAATATTATCCAAGTCATTCTTTAATAATTCTAATAATCAAGAAATAAAAGCGGACATAGAAAAAATTTGAAAATCATATAAATCACAGTTTGTCCAAAATTAATTCAAGCTAAGTTTAAGCCAATAAAGCGACCGTGCTAGAAGCACGAGATTCGGGGAATGCCTTACACCTTCTCCCGGTCAACAAAATTCCTTATCCCGAACGTTGTTTTCGCGGACGGATAAAAATAGAGTCAAACCTTCTTTTGACTAGAGATTCAAATAAAAGGTGACTTGGAACACCGAAAATCAATTCCAAGTGGCGACTCTATAAATAAAATAATCTCTACTCAAATTTGTCAATTTAAATGGAAAAACTCTTTTAACCCAACAATCCATAATACATATATTTGGGATAGAAAAGGGGTGTGACAGCTCTGGCGACTCTGCTGGGGAACTAACAAGAATTCGAGCATGTACATGTTGAGTGTTATTTGGTTTTATTAATTTTGTATATATTGTGATTTATTTGGGCCTAATGTGCTACTTGTCCGCTTTTTACCTCTTTCATATTGTTGAACTGAATATATAAATTATCTTCTCACGCACTCCTCTAAGTCTTCTTGAAATTAAAATTGGACATTTGCTTGATATAACCCGCTTTCTTTGAGATAGCCGAAGTGTTTGACACACGGTGAAGAATTTTAGTCACACATGGTTTTGGTAGGGAGCACCACCAGCTAAGCCGGAAAGCAATGCTACCAGTACGCTGACTCTCCTCGTCTTGAGTTGTCCGCTTGAGTAAGCCAGTCTAGATACCTTCTCCATCAAGATTTAAACCTAGAAGAACAAACCTCATGCCGGATATCCCTATTAAGTTCGATTTATTTGCATCACGTCCATTTGACTTAGTAGGGCTCGGCACAGGGGCCAGGTTCTATTTTAGGACTGGTACCTTGTTGATACCATTATGTTCATATTATGTGCTACTTGTTATATTATTTGGGAGGCTTGCATGTTGACCTGCTTTAGGGTAGATCGGTTGAATGAACAAAGAGAGATAAAAAGCATTCTACCGATTTCTGTACAAATGTCTGTTATTCTAAATAAAACACGATGTGGTCTAGTGTGTATGGTGTTAAAGATTAATTTTCATAAAAATCTAAAATAGAAATAATAGTCGGTTATATCGAACTACGCAGGTCTGATTCTCCCTATCCAGTGAGATACGTGGGCAACCTCTATCGATTTCGTCCCACATTTTTCAAAAAAAAGAAGAAGCATAAAAATTACGCATATGCATGAAAACTTTCGGAAAAAAAGAAGAAGAAATAATATAGTTTTTTGATCATCTTTTACCGTTTTTCCCTCGTATCCGGCCATTTTTTCCAAGACAGCCTTAAAATCTTCCTCGAAAGCGCTAAAGGGCCTTTTTTGTAAAAACAATTACTTTGTCCATTTTTGTTCGCTTTTTACTATTTTTGCCCTTCTGTACGACTAATTTGCCAAAGACACCCTTAAACCTTCTACGGAAGTACCGAAAGGCTGTTCTCGTAAAAATATCCTTCATTTCTAGTTTTGTCTGGTCGTATTTGCTGAGATAGCCTTTTCACCTCTCTCGGGAGTAACGAATGGTTATTTTCGTAAAAATAACTATTTTATTTATTTTGTCTACTTTTTATCATTTAGTCCTTATGTTTGGCCATTTTTGCCGGGACGGCCTTTAAACCTCTCTCGGGAGTACTAAAGGGTCGTGTTTGTAATAATAACCATTTTTCTTACTTTTTATCATTTCACCTTTTGTGTCCGGTAATTTAAAAAAAAAAAAAAAATTGAGTCCTAAATTGACTTTTACAAGAAAAAACGGAAGTTGCATATAGTTTAGGTAAGTCCAAACCCCTTTTTATCTTATTCTTAGGTTCATCATGAATTCTTCACAAAGAAGCAGTCAGAAAAGGGTAAGGGACGAGACACATCCTATGTTCTTGATCAGAGATAAGACACCGAGTAGTCTATGTAATAGGTGATCTAGTTTTGCTACATGGTAACATAATCAAGTATTTAAGCACCTCAAGTTCCTCACAAACATCATGAAAATTAAACGTAACAGAGATTTAATCAAGGCCTTAGTGGAGTTTTGGGGACCCCGTGAACAATGTCTTCAGGTTCAGACATTGGAAGAATTAGGTGGGTTTACCGGATTGGGGAGAGACCTTTGTGGGAAAGAGCTTGTGTCTCTAAGAAAAGTTGGTGTGAACAACGTTTTGAAGAAGTTATGCCTCCGTCAAATTCCAATTGGTAGCTTGAATGAAGGTTGGGTTCCGTTAGAATATTTCTATGACAGATTTGGGGACAAAAAAAAGGTTTGAGAACTTCTCGGGCACAGAATTCGTCAACCAATTGAGTTACGACACTTGGAGGGATTTGAGAATCTTCACGTTTATGATATAATTTCTGAGGATCATGGTCTTTCCAGAGGGTGGTGGGCACATCACAATTCAATTGGCTGCGGTAGTCTCATTTTTGCAAAGTAGCGAAGATCATACCATTCTTCCCATGATTCTGGGAGATACTTTTTGAGTTTTGACACGCTGCCAAGCGATTGAAAATTGCTTCGATGGATGCAACATTTTGTTACAGATGTGATTCATAGAGCACCTTTATCATCATCCAACAATAGTAAATTTCAGTGATCATTGGCTGAATTACATTGGATGTCACCCAGACAGGGCCGCGAGTTGTAATCTTCCAAACAGGGTGAAGACCTAGTCGACATTACTTGGTTCATTGACTACTGATAGAATCACTTGGAACTATTATTGGTTTCCTTCTGCTAGGGTCATGCATATGTCGACGTATATCCCGTTCTTTATACTCATGGGCTTCAGAGGTTTCCAGCCCTACACGCCCCTACGTGTCATGCGCCAATTAGGGAGAGAGCAAAAAAAGCCCCAGGTTGAGGACATACGTCCGTTTGTGCTGGAATTTAAGGCAAAGGAACTTCCAAAGGAGTCATATACACAAAAGGTTTGGTCTGGTAGTCGATTTTGCGACTTGGACCAGAAGGTAGCTGCTCGTGAACATAGGGAGGTAAACCTCGCTTACCTAGAGTGGTTTCACAATCAGGCTATCCCGAAGCAAAGGCAAAAAAGATCTATACAGAATGCATTTGATTGGGAGGAGGAGATTGAAGCCATGGTTAGAGAAAACAGAAGGAAAGTGGCACAAGAGTACCAATCCCGTATTGACATTTCATAAGAAGATAAAGGCATTCTGGACAGAGCCATAGACATACAACGGGCTGATTGCAAGCACGAAAAAGCTTTGTGAGCACAAGAGAGGTGAGCACCCAACGCTCAAATTAGACAAAAATAAGGTGATCACTACTGCTCAACAACAAGAGGAAAGAGAAACCCAGTTCAAGGTAGTCCGTAATCATGAGTGTAGAAGTTTTGTTCCATTAATCCAAGGTTTAAGGGATCAGAAAGAGGGAGTTGAGTCAAGTAAGGAGCACCAAATTGCCGAGTTTAAAATAGAAAGACATCACTACCAAAATGTGATCGATCGATTAGAGGGGGAGTCACTAAAAGTTCGGCGCCAGAGAGATATGGCCTTGGAGCGCGAGCATGATGCGTTGGATCTAGCCGAAACCCATGGTTAGCGAAATCAAGAGTTGTATTTGGCTCAGGAGCACGTTAAGGGAAAGATCCTCGAGGTAGCCACATATACCTCCCGAGCATGGAGTAGTTTCCAGGGAATGACGCCTGAGCGGTTTGCAAAAATATCACTAAAGAACGTCTGTCACATATCTGCAAACTTAGAGAGGATATACCACGATGTTGGGGGTAAGCCGTAGGAATAAACGCATTAACTACAGTGATGCTGGTGGATTCTCATGCAAAGATCTGAGTCTTCTTTTACTTAGCAGTCTATTTTGATTGTTCATTTGTTGTCATCGAGTCTGTAAAAGTCTTTTGGTGTGTTGAGTCTTGTTGTTTTGTCTCTTTTCTTAAAAAGTCTGTTTGAGTCGATTCTGGTTTTGTTTAAATATTTGTCTTTTTGTAATTTTTGTTTTTTGTCTTGTATAAAAAACAACATTTGAAAATAAATGAAAAATATTTTCTTTTAGAAAAATTCGAAAATGAACCAAAAAGATTTTTGTTTTTGTAAATATAAAAAAAAAGGTCATGTCCCTGAACTACGTAATGATCTGATTCATGCGGCGACATGATGCGTAGGCAACCTCCAAAAGGTTCGATCGAAATATTCTTCAATGACTCTAAAATGAGGGACCAAAATAAGGTGAGTGAATAAGCAACAACCTTATAAGCCGGAATGCAACATGAAGCCTTCCAAAAGCATGTTAGAGGTGGTGTTAATGTTAGGAGCATGGCATGGTACGTGTGATTCATATATTTAAAAAGCTTAACCCTAACAGGTTTGTTATCTCTTATATAGTAAGCTTAAGGTGGTTGGTTTGTGGTGAACTGGCAACATATTATTTCTTCATCAGATATATAAGAAAGGTAAACATGACTAACAATGATGAAATCGAGTTGGTCAGTGACAACCCCTAGGTTAGTCAGTTGAGCAAGAGTCAGATGAAGTAAGAAGATCGAAAAAGCAATTGTCTAATGTGTATCAAGCTTGGTTCTTCGGTCAGCCTCCGCCTCAGGGTCCCTTAGAGGGAACTTCCACCGTACCCCTGGCTACTCAACCACCCCTCCATGCAACTAGCGATCACATTATACCACTAAGGTATGTGCTAAATTATAGCTTTCCTGCTACCCCTGGTACCTCTAATGTGCGACCTCCAGCCGCACCGGTCAGGAACACTCCTCTCGTCATGTCTATGCACCGGTATATACAATCCTGCCGCCACGTCCTATGACGAGGCCAAACAACGAGCCGCCATTATGATAGCCAATACTACTCTCCAAATATGGTTTTCAGGGTCTCAACTCCATACAATCAGACTCCTCAGTACGAGTCACCAGTGGAAACTAAAAAGGCTGCCAAGATAGGTGAGCCAGATGAGATGGCCAGAAAAATGAAAAGTAATGTACAGAACATATACAAGGACTAGGTGGTCACTAAAGTGTTTCATTCAGTAATCTATGCATGTTCCCTTACATCCATTAGCCACCAGGGTTCAAGACCCTGAAATTTGAGAAATATGATGGACATGGCGACCCTATCGCCCACTTGAAAAGGTACTGCAACTAGCTAAGGGGTGCAGGAGGAAAAGAAGAATTGCTAATGGCTTATTTTGGGGAGAGTCTGGTGGGAGTAGCTTCTGAATGGTTCATTGACCAAGATATCTCTCAGTGGCATGTTTGGGACAACATGGCACAGGCCTTCGTCAAACAATTTCAGTACAACATTGATATTGCGCCAGATCGTAATTCACTATCCAATATGAAGAAAAAGTAGACTGAAAGTTTTAAGGAGTATGGCATCAAGTAGAGGGAGCAAGCGACTAGAGTTAAGCTATCCATGGATAACCACGAGTTGATCTCTATTTTTGTGGAGGCTCAAGAGCCTGATTACTTTTAGAACATGATGTTCGCGATTGGTAGACCTTTAGCATAAGCGATCAAAATAGGAGAGATGGTCAAAACTGGCCTCAAAACTGGCAGAATTATAAGTCAAGCTGCTCTCAAAGCCACCCACCAAGCAATCCAAATGGGTCGGAAAGTTTGGCAAATAGAAATAAGAGAGATGAAAGGTCCATGATGACTTCGGGATCCAGGGAAGTTCAAAGAGGGGCATTGTACCCTTATGTCCAAGTTAAGCAAGGGCAATCCAGCTACCCTCAACATTATTATCCCCCATCAATTCCTCACTACTCTGTGGGGCCACCACAGTATACAGTGTTTAATGCCCAAGGATCCCCGACCTTAGCAGCAAAATATTCGGGCACCCTACAATGCTCATCCTCGGCAGGATTATGGTCGAGAGCACAGGCCGGTGGAAACATTCACTCCATTTGTTGAATCATACTCTAGTATGTTCGTGAAGTTGAAGCAAATGGGTGGTATTGGAATCATTGCTCCCAACCATATGTATTCTGATTCACATGGATTTCAAGCAAATGCTAGATATGAATATCATTCAGGTGCCCCGGGGCATATCACTGATGATTGTTGGACTCCGAAAAGAGCCATAGAAAGACTCATCGCTGAAAAGCTGATTATGGTAACAAATGGCGAAGACCCTCCTAATGTTACAAATAACCCATTTCCTGAACACAACGATGTTCATTTGCTGGGAATGATTGGTTGAGATCAAGAATACACGCTGGTTGGTCGAGCAAAACTGATAGTGGGAACGATTCAAGAAGGAACAGGACTGGAAGTAAGTCCAATGCGATATGTGTCGTTGATTGTGAAAGGTGCCCAGAGCTCAGAGAAGGCAACATTATTTGTTCCAAAAATCTTGAGGTTGGAAGTCCCCTCCAGTGTTCCAAACCCAAGGTTATATATCCTAGGAGGCCACCCCGTCATAAGGCAGAATCAAGGTGGTACAGAAGGTATAACAGAGGCGATCATAATCAAATCCGCCGTGCAACCCCGTGTGACAAGCATGAAAACCATTCCTTGGAACTACAACAAAATTATGGTGACCTACAAAGGCAAGTAAATCATAGAAGAAGTGGGGGGAAATTGGAGGTTTGACTCAATTGGGGAGGTGTTAATCTCCAAAATAGTTGAGGTAGCCAAGCAAATCAGAGTCGGCCAAATGCCAATAAAGAAACCAGTCACTGAACAAGAGGCAAGAGAGTTTTTGAAAAAGATGAAAGTTCAGGATTACTCAATCATTGATCACTTGAGAAAGACTCTCGTTCAAGTCTCTCTACTATCTATGCTTATACATTTAGAGGGGCATGCCCGTGTACTAATCAAGATCCTTAACGAGGCATATATATCAGAGAAGACCACATTGAATAAGATAGAGAAGATGCAACATAATCTCGTTTACTAATGATGAACTCCCTGAGGAGGGAGCCGAGCACAATAGGGCTTTGCACCTGACCGTCAAATGTGAGGGGCAATATATAAAGTGACCCTCTCTCTACCTTGCAAAGCATGAAAATCAATAAAGACAGAATTCGACCAACAATGTCCGCATACGGGCTTTTGATGGCTCAACGAGAGATACCATTGTGGAGATCCACCTCACCATAACAATTGGGTTGGTTGATTTTGAAATTGTCTTCGAAGTAGTGGACATGGAAACCTGTTATAACTTTCTTCTTGGAAGGCCAGAGATCCATATGGATCGAGCTGTTCCATCCACCTTGCATCAGATGCTCATGTTCAAATATGACAGACAAGAAACTTTTGTTCACGGAGAAGATGAATCATCCATTTAGAAAAACCCGTTAATCCCGTGTATTGAGTCCAAGGAAGGGTGCGAGTCCATTTCATATCTAGCTTTCGAAGTGGTTGATGTGGACCATGTTGAGGAAGGAAAGCCCATTTTGTATCATCGGCTTTCTGCCACATCTGTAATGGTGACTACACTTATGCTGAGACAAGGTTATGATCGAGGAAAAGGTTTGGGGGTCATATTGCAATGAATTTCGGAACCCATTTCTCCGCTCAGTAACAAGGGTAATTTTGGCTTAGGTTTCAGGCCAAGACAAGCTGATGAAGACAAAGCCAAGCACCGCAAAAAGCATGGGTGGGTCTTGTAGAAACCGATCCTTTACATTTTCTACACTTTTGTCAAGCCACGACTCCAAGAGGGTCAAATTTCATCGGCGTAGGAAAACATTAATGAAATTTGCCATGGCCTCAGCCAGATGTTTTCTGAAGTGAATGTGATCTAGGCTGGTAAAGGCACTAGACATGCAAATATGCAACTAATTGGCCCAGACACCATGCTCAACAACTGGGAAGCAACTCCTCTCCCCAAAAGGAAGGAGTCTTGGTAGTTTGCTTTTGCAGCTTCTTTTTTGTATTTGGGTTACTTTCATGGTTGTAATCCAAACATCTTAGTATGATTGTTTTATTTTGATGTTAACCCTTCTATCCTTTCAAATTCAATGAAATACAGTTCACTTTCGTATTAAGTTCTATATCTTTTCCTTTTTTCTAATTACTGTCATTTTGTTTCCATTTATTTCTTATTAATATCGGCTTTAATAATATGAAATGCATGCGGAATACACACCCAGATCTTAAAAATCTATCTAATTTCAAAATAATGCATCAAGAGGTTGAATATGATGAAGATGAGGCTATTGAGGAAATAAAAAGAGAATTGGAACAATTTGAAAATAAGCCTAAGCCCAACCTCAATAAAGTGAGCCGATTAATATCGGAAGTCATGAAGAAGTTAGAGAAACAAAGATAAGCATTCACACTGAACAAAAAACTAGAGATGCCTTGATTCAACCTTTATTTGAATATATAGATATGTTTTATTGGTCTTATGATAATATGCCAGATTTAAGTGCTGATCTAATGGGTCATAAGCTTCCCACGTATCCTGATTTTCCACTAGTTCAACAAAAGCAACAAAAATTTAAAATAGACATGAGTGATAAAATAAAAGAGGAAATTATGAAGTAATTGAGCGCTAATATGGTCAGAGTCGTCCGATACACTACTTGGGTGGCAAATGTTGTGCTTGTACGGAAGAATGATGGAAAAACTAGAGTTTGTGTTGACTATAGTGACTTGAACAAAGCGAGTCCAAAGGATAACTTTCCTTTACCAATTATCCACATCCTTGTAAGCAATTACGCAAAGCATGAGATACAATCTTTTGTGGATTACCATGCCGGATACCACCAGATTCTAATGGATTAGGATGATGCATAAAAGACCGCTTTAACCACTCCATGAGATACTTATTGTTATATGGTCATGCCATTAAGTTTGAAGAATGCAGGGGCGACTTACATGAGGGCCATGCCCACCATTTTTCATGACATGATGCACAAAGAGATTGAAGTATATGTCGATGATGTCATCATAAAGTCAAAGACACAGGCTGATCATGTGCGCGATTTGAAAAAGTTCTTCGAACGGTTGTGAAGGTATGACCTTAAGCTTAATCCAGCCAAGTGTACATTGGGGTTCCCTCTAGGAAGCTCCTTAACTTTATAGTCAGCCGAAGAGGCATCGAATTGGATCCATCTAAATAAAGTCCATTCGAGATATTCCACCCCCGAAGAACAAAACTGAAGTCATGAATTTTCTCGAAAGATTGAACAACATCAGTAGGTTCATTGCTCAGCTCACAACCACGTGCGAGCCCATCTTTAAGTTGCTGAAAGAGGATGCTGCTATCAAGTGGACAGGCGATTGCCAAAAAGCATTTGACATGATCAAAGATTATCTGTCAAAACCCCTGTACCGGTCCCACCTGAACCTGGTAGGCCCTTATTTTATATTTATCAGTGATGGATAATTCCTTTGGATGGGTTTTGGGGAAACATGATGCGACATACAAAAAGGAACAAGCAATCTATTATTTGAGCAAGAAGTTCACCAAGTATGAGGTTAAGTATACCTTTTTAGAAAGGACGTGTTGTGCCTTGACTTGGGTCGCTCAGAAGTTGAGGCATTATCTTTTGGCCTACACTACTTACCTCATATCCAGAATGGATCCTTTGAAGTACATCTTCCAAAAGCCAATACCCACTGGCAGGCTCGCAAAATGGCAAATTCTACTCACAGAGTTCGACACCGTCTATGTCACTCACACTAGAAAGCACAGGCTTTGGTAGATCATTTGTTTGAGAATACAGTTGATGATGATTACAAGCCATTGAGCACACACTTCACAAACGAAGAGGTCAACTCAATAGAGGAAGTAGTTTCGGACGACAGCCATGTATGGAAAATCTATTTTGATAGGGCTGTTAATATCAAAGGAGTTGGGATCAGGGCAACCCTCATCTCACCTATTGGACAACATTACCCGAAAACGGCCTCACGTTATTTCTTATGTACCAATAATATGACAGAATACGAGGCTTATATCATGGTTATGAAAATGGCCCTCGATCTGGATGTGCATGAACTATTAGTTATGGGAGATTCTGACTTGCTTATCCTGTAAGCCCAAGGTGAATGGGATACTCGAGACATCAAGCTTATTCTATACAGATAATGTATGCAAGACCTAAGCAAAAGATTCAAGTCCATCGAGTTCAGGTATATTCCCAGGTTTCACAACGAGCTAGTTGATGCCTTGGCTACCTTAGCCTCAATGCTCCTTTATCCAGAAAACACTCATATTGATCCATTGGAAAACCAAGTTCGGAATCAATACAGTTACTGCAATACTATTGAGACAGAACCAGATGGTGAACCATGGTATCATGAGATAAAATGATTCCTGAAAAAAAGGAATACACAGAGCATGCCAAGGGATATCGAAAAATAACTATAAGGTGGCTCGCTTGTGTTTTCTTCCTGAATGGGGAAATTTTGTACAAAAGGACCTCAGATTTGAACTTGTTGAGATGCATAGATTCCACAAAAGCTGGGTAGAGCATAAGTGAAGTGCATTCGGGGGGTATGTGGGCCTCATATGAATAGATACGTTTTGGAAAAGAAAATTCTATGGGCAGGGTATTATTGGCTTACTATGGAGCGAGATTGCTTCAATTTTGTTCGCAAGTGTCACTAATGCCAGATTCATGGCGACCTGATTCACTCGCCTCTATCGGTGTTGCATCCCATGTCCTCTCTTTGGCCTTTCGTTGCTTGGGAAATGGATGTTATTGGGCCAATCGAGCCAAAGGCTTCAAATTGGCATAGATTCATTCTAGTCGCCATTGATTACTTCACCAAGTGGGTGGAGGCCGTCACCTTCAAAGAAATTACCAAGAAAGCAGTGGTAGACTTTGTTCATTCCAATATCATCTGTCGCTTTGGTATTCTAAAGACCACTATCACTAACAATACAGTCAATCTAAATAGTCATTTGATGAAGGAGGTATGTGAGCAATTTAAAATTGTGCATCGCCATTCTACCCCTTAACGACCAAAAGTCAATGGAGCCACTGAAGCGGTTAACAAGAACATCAAGAAGATTCTTAGGAAGATGATCCAAGGGTCCAGGCAATGGCATGAAAAGTTGCCTTTTTCGCTTTTGGGATACCCCACGACTGCTCACACATCTGTAGGTGCAACTCCTTATCTGCTAGTATATAGAACTGAAGCTGTAATACCGGCTGAATTCAAAATTCCCTCTCTCCGAATCATTGTACAATTGAAGATTGAAGACACTGAGTGGGTCAAGACCCGATTAGAACAACTAATGTTGATTGATGAAAAACGGCTAGCAGTAGTGTGTTTTGGCCAGTTAAAACAGCAAAGAATGACATGTGCTTATAACAAGAAAGAGTGCCCAAGGCACATTGAGGTAGGCCAGCTCGTCTTGAAATGCATTCGTCCACGCCTGGTAGAAGTTAAAGGAAAGTTCGCCCCAAACTGGCAAGGACCCTACATCAACAAGAAAGTGTTACCAAAAGGGGCCTAGCACTTGGTAGATAAAGAAGGACGATTGCCAGACACGACTATTAATGCAGATGCATTCAAAAGATATTATGTTTGATATATACACATTGCGTAACTTTCGCGCATGATTTCCTAAGATCGAGATGACGAAGGCTATCATTGCTCACTATCCCAAGTAGGTGTCACCCTTTTGTTAATCCTTTTGAGCCGTATTTGTCTTCTTTATTTTCCTTATTTTTGGAACCTGTGTACTTGTAAATACAAAAACAAAACAAAAACAAAAGGAAGAAAAACATTGAATAACAAATCTTCTGAGTCAGTGAACTACGTTCGACCTAATTCCAAAAGAATACGTAGGCAGTCTTACCCTAGGTCCGGTCTCATCACAACAAAAAATTCATATCCCCAATACTCCAAACCTGGGGCAGAAGTTTGTTCTATTTTTATGGTAATTCTATAAAAAAGTTCCAAAAGTTGTAATTCAGTTCAAGGTTCTTTTCACCTTTTCCCGTTAAGACCTTCTGATCGATCTCTGAGAATGTTGAAGTCACCATGCCAGGGTTTTGGATAACCTTCCGCACGCAGTATCTTAGTCGAAAACAAAAGAAGAAATGAGAGAGTCTTATCGGTAAAAACCCGTATGGGCACCGTAAGGCGACAATAAGTAGAGAAATGAGAGATTCTTATTGGTGAAAACCCATGTAACGACCCGGCGGGTCGTTTTGAGTATTACAATCCCGTTTCCCCATTTACTTCTCAAATTGTACTTTACAGTTGTTGTGTGAATTGCTGGAGTAATTGGTTTGGGTCTAGTAAGGTTTTGGAAGGAATTGGAACACTTAGTTCCAAGGTTTAAAGCTTAAGTTAAAATAGTGATTGGATGCAGACTTATGTGTAAACAACCTCAGATTCTAATTTTGATGATTCCAATATTCCGGTATGGTGATTTTGGATTTAGGAGCGTGTCCGGAAAATTATTTGGAGATCTGTAATGGAATTTGGCTTGAATTGCCGAAAGTCGAATTTTTGGAAAGTTTGACCGAGGGTTTGACCTTTTGATATCGGGGTCGGAATCCGATTCCAGAAATTTGAATAGGCATGTAGTGTGAAATATGACTTGTGTGCAAAATTGGAGGTCAATCGGACGTGATTTGATAGGTTTCGGCGTTGTTTGTAGCATTTGGAAATATGAGGCTTGAATCCGTTTGTACTTCATATTTTTGAGGTTGTTAGGTATGATTTGAGACCTCGAGTAGGCCCGTGTTATGTTATGGAACTTGTTGGTATGTTCGGACGGGGACCCGAGGGCCTCGGGTGAGTTTCAGATTGTTAACGGATTGATTTTTGAATTTGGAAGACTGCTGGAACTGAAGCCTTCTAGTGTAATCGCACCTGCGTAAAAGTAGTCGCAGGTGCGAGCTCAAAAGTGCGAGCAGGGGTGCGCTGAAGCGAGGTGCGCAGGTGCGGAAGGAGCTTCACAGTTGTGCAATCGCACCTGCGTGAGAAGGAGCGCAGATGCGGGCAGAGGGCTGTGAGGCATTGGTCGCAGGTGCGAGGGAAATTTCCGCACCTGCGTGAGCGCAAATGCGGACGGATGCGCATAGAAGCGAAAACTGGGCAGGCGAGTGGAGTCCGCAAATTCGACGTTTTGCTCACACAAGCGGATGCACAGGTGCGCAAATCTTGTCCGCAGATGCGGAAATCGCTGAGGCAGAACCTTAAATTCGAGGGTTTGACATTTTCAGCCATTTTTCGGATTTTGGAGCTCGAGTTGGGAGATTTTGGAGAGGCAATTTTCCACACAACTTGGGGTAAGTGTTCTTAACTACCTTTTGATTATATTACATGAATTAATCTTCATTTTTGGTGTAAGATTATTGAATCTTCAAGAGAAATGGAAGGCAATTTCTATAATGTCACAAAACGAATTTTTTAAGTTTGAATACCGATTTGGAGTCAGATTTGAGTGAAATTAGTATGGTTGAACTTATAATTGGATGGATTGTCGTATTTTGTGAGTTTCGTCGAATTTCGAGACGTGGGCCCTATGTGCGATTTTTGAGTGTAATTTCAAATTTTGTGGAAAAATTAGTATTTTGATATGGAATAAATTCCTATAATTTGGGTTGGCTGAATCAAATTAATTGTGACTAGATTCGAGCCATTCAGAAGTTGTTACGCACATAATGGAATTTCTGGAGCATTGTTTAGCTTGCTCGACATTGGATTCGGCTTGTTCGAGGTAAGTAACTCTTCTAATCTTGGAGCTGAGGGTATGAACCCTGAATATATGTATTATGTGAATTGTTGGGAGGTGACGCACATGCTAGGTGACAGGCGTGTGGGCGTGCACTATAGAAATTGTGATATAATTGTTTCTGTGAAATTTTGTAGTTAAATAATCTTGGCATTTTCCATGCGGTTTTATGTGTTAAAGAAATTGAGCTGAAAAGAATATTAAAAATCATGTTGAGGCTTTGTTCCAGTGATAATGGGACCCACAAAGGTCATATTGCTGTGAATTATTTGTTTTAAATTGAAAATTATACTCAGTCATATTCATGTCATTACATATCATATCTCAGTCTCTGTTGTTATTTATTGATACATCATATCATCATTTTGGGCTATTCTCATGACATTGTGAGCCCATGAAAAAGAGACTGGAGAGATTGATGACTGAGGGAGGTCGAGGGCCTGATTGTGAGGATATATTTTTGGGATATTGCTGCATGCCGCAGCAGGCCATGTTGGCTTTATATATATTATACTATTGCACGTAAGTTGGCTGTGCAGCACATGAGTTGGCCGTGCGGATCCAGATATTATTATAGCACGTGAGTTGTCCGTACGAATCCAGATATGATATTATAGCACGTGAGTTATCCGTCTTTATAGCGCTTGGGCTGTAGGAGCCCCTCATGAGTCTGTACACACCCCTAGTGAGCGCAGTCGACTATAAACAGGGATCGGGCTGCACGCCGCAGCAGGTATTGTATAGCGCTGAGTGATTAAGTGTTCTGAGCATAGTGAGAGAGAATGCGAGACAATGAGATTGAGTACTCTGAGAGTGTGAGTACATGAGTACAATCTCTGAGATACATTGCATTGACATGCACACATGACATATATGCATAGAGATGTGTTTTCCTCATGCTGTACGGTATCACATTATTCATGATTTCTCACACATGTTGACAGATGGGCATAGTAATGTATTTGTTTTACACTGGTTATCTGGAAAGTAAATAAGATATTTTATTTATTATTGAAAGGATTTTGGAAAAATTTCTGTTTTCAAACTTATTCACATTTTTGGTAACTTTGGCAAAAGATTTGGATTTTCACTGATTTACTTGAAAGGAAGAACTATTATTGCTGAAATCATGACGTGACTGAGCATTTTATCTCTGAGTTACTTATGGCATTATTTGCGTTATGTCATTATTAACTGTTGTGGATTAGTGGTTTTGAACCCGACCTTGGTAGAAGCTCGTCACTACTTTCAACCTAAGGCTAGGTTTGTTACTTACTCAATACATGGGGTCGGTTGTACTGATACTACACTTCTGCACATTGCATGCAGATGTTGACTGTTGTTGTTGCTGTGCTCGATGGTTGCGGGATTTGAAGATGTACCTGCGTTCATGTTATAGCTGCCTCTTGTTTATGGTAGCCTTAGATTTATAAAAGCTCTGTTTATGTACTATTCAAACAAACTATGTATTTATTTCATTTTCGCTTTGTATACTCTATTCTTAGAAGCTCATGATTTGTACTACCAGTTCTTGGGGAATGTATAAGGTTAAGATAATTATTTACTTAAATATCTTTAATAATTGTTATGTGAATTGGATAGTTGAAAGTTGGCTTACCTAGCGGGTTGGGTTAGGTGCTATCACGACTAGTTGGATTTTGGGTCGTGACAAGGTGGTTTATTTACTTAAATTTCTTTAATAATTGTTTTTGGAATTGGATAGTTGAAAGTTGGCTTACCTAGCGGGTTGGGTTAGGTGCCATCACGACTAGTTGCATTTTGGGTCGTGACAAGGTGGTATCAGAGCTCTAGGTTCATAGGTTCTATAAGTCATGAGCAAGTATCTAGTAGAGTCTTGCGGATCGGTATGATGATGTCCATACTTATCTTCGAGAGGCTACAGGGCATTTAGGATATATACTTATCATCTTTCTTTCCTTATCGTGCGGGATTGATTTAGCTTGGGACATAACTCTTTGAATTCCTTCCACGTATTCGTATGCGCATATGAGCACTCAGTATCAGCTGTGCATCGCCGGCTTGTGATTTCATGAACGAGGTTCGAAATGTGTATTCTGTGTTTTGGTGATGGGCCAGTCTGCAGGACTTGAGGTCATGGTTAGACCGCAGCTTAAGCTCGGTAGCTTCAGTTGTAAATTGTGCTTTTGGATTCATATGTTCGGTAATGTTCCTTATATGAGAGTAGAGAGTTTCTTTTCTGCCAGCAAGGTGTATGTGTGGAGATTTGAAATTGAATCTGGCTGAGAAACTTGACTTGAGTTACAAGAGAATGATTGCGAGCTTAGAGGATGATCGAGGTATTTTATGGTTGGTGTCACATGAGCTTGAGAAGAATTTCCATTGAACTGACTGCATCATTATAGCAGTAAGAGAGTATGGTTATTGTGAGTTATCGAATGTTTTGATTTATGGATTTGAGCCAAGTGGGGGAGTCTGCTATCGGCAATTTAATTCATGGCTATGTGTCAAAATTTTGTTTTGGTCTGAGGTTTACTTGGGAATCAGTGATGACTTACAGAGGTGGAGTTCNAGTAAGGAAATTTCTGGATACGGGTTATATTGCACTTATGAGTATATGAAAATTGTGGGATGAGTGAGTTGTTATTTGTGAATGATGTAGTGCGCACGGAGTATGAATTTGATAGGTGGTATTAAAGTAGAGTTATTTCTTTGAGAGTTGTTGTGCTAATGAGGCACGTGTCTTTTGGCCCATTTGGGCGGTGTAATGTGGATTTGAACAAAGGGGGTAATTCTCGAGAAAGTTCTAATGGATTCGAGATTTATATGTAACAATTGAGAATTTTTGGCGGATTTGTTTGTTGCTAAAATCTGAGATTTAAGTTGGATGGTGTCGAGACTTATGGCATTTTTGTATATCATTATGGATTTTATATTTTGGTATCAGGAAGGTGAATGAAACGGCCTTAGTCTCAAATAAGGTATTTTCAGAGTGTGTGTTTCGGTTGTGGTATTTATATGGGTAATTATGATGTGGTGAGACTCTACAGATGTTTTGGTGGTAATATTCTTGGGTATTGGTGACCTACGTGGTTTGGTCGAGTTAGAGGAATTTAGTTCTAATAGCTTGGTTATATGCAGATGAATTTCAATGTGTTCTTGATGGTTTCTACCATGGTTGGAACCAGATATTTTCTACTGGTGTGAGAAACGTGTTGTGTATTGTGATTTACTCTTGGAAGGAAGCAAGATAAAAGTTTCTAACTAACTGGATATGTAATTTGCTGGTGACCAGAGTTGATAATGAGATTCTTGTACTTTTCACATGATGGCAAGATAGATGTTATGTGTTGTGCGAAAGTTAGATTTACTTGTACAAGGTGGCAGTTCAGTCTTGAAGGAAGATAACGAAGTTTGGGCAGAATGGTCATGAATTTTTAGACAACATGGGCGGTTCCAAATGACTAGATGAATACGATTACCACTAGGTGTATGAGAAGGGTGCGTATTTGAGAAGGCGCATTGTATTTTGACTTACAGATGTTTAATTAGTATTGCGGTACTCACATGGTTGATAGAGTGCTGATATTCAAATTTTGCCAAGTGGAACAGAAGAACTTTTAAAGTATTTCTCGTGGGATGATCGTATATGACAGAAGTGTTACGCATTCGGGCGGTGGAGATGGAATCATATATGGTGATTCGCGTGTTCTATGGATTTAGAGATTTGGGAGTTCTCAGGAGCAAATTGTTTCATGGTTGTGGACTGTGAAGTTGTGACCGGAGCTAGCCAGATGATAGAATGTATTGTGATTCAATCATTATGGATTTTCGGAGGAATTTTTATCTATTTATGGGTAACCGGAGTTGATTTGGGGGTCCATTGGTAGGCCCAATTAAGATATGTATTCTACACCGAGCCGGAATGGTTGGCTTCATACTGCTATTGTTGAGGGATGTGTCATTCGGTTGATGTTGAACTTATTCGTGTTCTGAAATGATCTGTGAGCTACTCCTTTATGCTACGAGGAGTTGTGATTATTGGTTATGTGCACAAATGGTGCGGTTTTATTTGAGCTTTATAGCGAAATTTGAGCGTGATGAGTATTTGGGTATTGCATGATCGATTGCGTAATTGTTATGTTCTTTCAGGTTTTGTGTGGCATTTTTTGACATTTGCCTCTCTGTAGTTATTGATTTGAGCGGGGTGGCTCGAGGTATATATTATGGCAGCGTTTGGACAGGGTCACGCATTACAACAGAGTTATGTTAAGGTATGAACCTTGTGCTAGAATCGGGTGATGGTTCTACAGTGTATGATGAATTTTCAGCGTTTCGTTGTGGAGGTACTTGTTAATCTGGCAGGGCAGTTCTCTCATTTGAGTCATTTTCCATGACTGGGTACATTTGAATTGTTGCGTATTAGTGCACGGATGGAACGAGTTGTGGCTCTGAGTTATATTGGTGAGGCATGTCTATGGAACAGTTGTGTTTAGTAATATAAGGTCATTGGACCTAGAATGGGTACTATCAGGTTTGATTTTGGTATATTCGGGAGTATAATATTGAGAGTCGGCTCAGAAAGTGATTATGGTTCTGGTTGGGGCGAGAGAGCTCTCTGACTTGTTGATCTGGTAAGTGGTCATGAAATTTCGCATGTTTCTTTTATTATCAACAGTGTACGAAGGTTTTGGGATGAGGTTTGGTTATATATGGGTTTAATACTAGTATGCGGTTGGTTTTGGAGTAGTCACTGCGATCAGGAATGGTGCTACGAGCATCCAAGTTGTGTAATATGTTGGTCGATTATATCCGTGGTTATAGTTATAGCTCGATGCAACTTGTTCGGACTTATACGGTATGTAAATGTAAGATTTGTGTCTTGAAAGAAATTTTAAAGGCTGGAAATTAAACTTCAAGGTTTATGGGCTAAGGTTAAATTAATGATTTTCAGTTGCATTGTGTAGTCAAGCCTTAAGTGGGATAGGGTGACGTGGGTTCACCCCTGGGTACGTGTGTGGTAAGATGGAACAGTGATTTAATGGCTTGGAAACAACTCTTGGCACGTTCGAGGACGAACGTATGTTTAAGTGGGGGAGAATGTAACGACCCGGCTGATCGTTTTGAATATTACAACCATGTTTCCCCATTTAATTCTCAAATTATACTTTACAATTGTTGTGTGAATTGCCGGGGTAATTGGTTCGGGTCCAGTAAGGTTTTGGAAGGAATTGGAACACTTAGTTCCAAGGTTTAAAGCTTAAGTTAAAATAGTGACCAGATGCGGACTTATGTGTAAACGACCTCGGATTCAAATTTTGATTATTCCAATAGCTTCATATGGTGATTTTGGACTTAGGAGCATGTTTGAAAAATTATTTGGAGGTCCGTAGTGGAATTTGGCTTAAATTGCCGAAAGTCAAATTTTTAGAAAGTTTGACCGGGGGTTTGACCTTTTGATATCGGGATCGGAATCCGATTCTGAAAATTTGAATAAGTCTGTAGTGTGAAATGTGACTTGTGAGCAAAATTGTAGGTCAATCGGACGTGATTTGATAGGTTTCAGTGTCGTTTGTAGAATTTAGAAATTTGGAAATTTATTAGGCTTGAATCCGTGTGTAGTTCATATTTTTGAGGTTGTTAGGTATGATTTGAGACCTCGAGTAGGTCCGTGTTATGTTATGAAACTTGTTGGTATGTTCAGACGGGGACCCGAGGGCCTCGGGCGAGTTTCGGATAGTTAACAGATTGATTTTTGAATTTGGAAGACTGCTGGAACTGAAGCCTTTTAGTGTAATCGCACTTGCGGAAAAGTAGTCGCAGGTACGAGCTCGCAAGTGCGAGCAGGGGTGCGCTGAAGCGAGGCGCGCAGGTGCGGAAGGAGCTTCGCAGTTGCGCAACCGCACCTGCGCGAGAAAGAGCGCAGATGCGGGCAGAGGGCTGTGAGGCATTGGTCGCAGGTGCGAGGGAAAATTCTGCACCTGCGTGAGCACAGATGCGGACAGACGCGCGTAGAAGCAAAAATTGGGCAGGCGAGTGGAGTCTGCAAATACGACGTTTTGCTCACACAAGCGGATGCGCAGGTGCGCAAATCTTGTCCGCAGACGCGGAAATCGCTGGGACAGAACCTTAAATTCAAGGGTTCGACATTTTCACCCACTTTTCGGATTTTGGAGCTCGGGTTGGGCATTTTGGAGAGGAAAGTTTCCAACAACTCGTGTTCTTAACTCCCTTGTGATTATATTCCATGAATTACTCTTCATTTTTGGTGTAAGATTATTAAATCTTCAAGAGAAATAGAAGGAAATTTCTATAATGTCACAAAAGGAATTTTTCAAGTTTGAATACCGATTTGGAGTCGGATTTGAGTAAAATTAGTATGATTGAACTTGTAATTGGATGGGTTGTCGTATTTTGTGAGTTTCGTCGGATTTCGAGACATGGGCCCCATGTGCGATTTTTGAGTGTAATTTCAAATTTTGTGGAAAAATTAGTATTTTGATATGGAATAAATTCTTATAATTTGGGTTGGCTAAATCAAATTAATTGTGACTAGATTCGAGCCATTCAGAAGTTGTTACGCACATAATGGAATTTCTAGAGCATTGTTTAGCTTGCTCGACATTGGATTCGGCTTGTTCGAGGTAAGTAACTCTTCTAATCTTGGAGCTGAGGGTATGAACCCTGAATATATGTATTATGTGAATTGTTGGGAGGTGACGCACATGCTAGGTGATGGGCGTGTGGGCGTGCACTATAGAAATGGTGACATAATTGTTTCTGTGAAATTTTGTAGTTAAATAATCTTGGCATTTTCCATGCGGTTTTATGTGTTAAAGATAATGAGCTGAAAAGCATATTAAAAATCAAGTTGCGGCTATGTTCCAGTATTATTGGGACCCACAGAGGTCATATTGCCGTGAATTATTTGTTTTAAATTGAAAATTATACTCAGTCATATTCATGTCATTACATATCATATCTCAGTCTCTGTTATTATTTATTGATACATCATATCATCATTTTGGTCTATTCTCATGACATTGTGAGCCCATGAAAGAGAGTCTGGAGAGATTGATGACTGAGGGAGGCCGAGGGCCTGATTGTGAGGATATATTTTTGGGATAGGGCTGCACGCCGCAGCAGGCCATGTTGGCTTTATAGATATTATACTATTGCATGTGAGTTAGCCGTGCAGATCTATGTATTATACTATTGCACGTGAGTTGGCCGTGCAGCGCATGAGTTGGCCGTGCGGATCCAGATATTATTATAGCACGTGAGTTGGCCGTGCGGATCCAGATATTATTATAGCACGTGAGTTGTCCGTACGAATCCAAATATGATATTATAGCACGTGAGTTATCCGTCTTTATAGCGCTTGGGCTGTAGGAGCCCCTCATGAGTCTGTACACACCCCTAGTGAGCGCAGTCGACTATAAACAGGGATCGGGCTGCACGCCGCAGCAGGTATTGTATAGCGCTGAGTGATTGAGTGTGCTGAGCATAGTGAGAGAGAATGCGAGACAATGAGATTGAGTACTCTGAGAGTGTGAGTACATAAGTACAATCTCTGAGATACATTGCATTGACATGCACACATGACATATATGCATAGAGATGTGTTTTCCTCATGCTGTACGGTATCACATTATTCATGATTTCTCACACATGTTGACAGATAGGCATAGTGATGCATTTGTTTTACACTGGTTATCTGGAAAGAAAATGAGATATTTTATTTATTATTGAAAGAATTTTGGAAACATTTCTGTTTTCAAACTTATTCACATTTTTGATAACTTTGGCAAAAGATTTGGATTTTCACTGATGTACTTGAAAGGAAGAACTATTATTGCTGAAATCATGATGTGACTGAGAATTTTATCTCTGAGTTACTTATGGTATTATTTGCTTTATGTCATTATTAACTGTTGTGGATTAGTGGTTTTGGACCCTACCTTGGTAGAAACTCATCACTACTTTCAATCTAAGGCTAGGTTTGTTACTTACTCAGTACATGAGGTCGGTTGTACTGATACTATACTTCTGCACATTGCGTGAAGATGTTGACTGTTGTTGTTGCGTGATTTGAAGATGTACCTGTATTCCTGTTGTAGCTGCCTCTTGTTCATGGTAGCCTTAGATTTATAAAAGCTCTGTTTATGTACTATTCAAATAGACTATGTATTTATTTCATTTTTGCTTTGTATACTCTATTCTTAGAAGCTCATGATTTGAACTACCAGTTCTTGGGAATGTATAAGGTTAAGATAATTATTTACTTAAATTTCTTTAATAATTATTATTGGAATTGGATAGTTGAAAGTTGTCTTACCTAGCGGGTTGGGTTAAGTGCCATCACGACTAGTTGGATTTTGGGTCGTGACAACCCATATGGGCACCATAAGACGATGTTAAGTAGAGAAATGAGAGAGGCCAGTTAGCGAAAACCTGCAAAGGGCGCTACTGGCCGAACGAGGGTCTTCGATACTCCGTCATTGAGAACAACCAAGAACTCAGTTTCAAGACGAATGTTTGCAACAAATTTTGAGAATTAGACAGCTCAGACGGATCAGACATCCAGTCCAAAATGCATGTCATGATTCATTGAAGTCGGCACATACCTCCAGATAAGTCTCCCCATTCCTCTCCGTGAAAGGGACACCTTTTGTTTAAACACAGTTCTTTTTCACTTTTGATTATTCTTCTATTTTTTACCCATAATTTTCTTTGAGTCTCTTTCGGTCTAATCTTGCCCCAAAAGCGAAGCAAAGAAATGGCTGCAAAACTGGCTATAATTTCCCCGTAATACCGAGTACAATTTGGGGCATACGCAGCATTGACAAAGGTACGAATCTATCTGTGATCTCTTTTGATGAGCCGAACAAAGTGTCTCAAAGAAACTGAAAAGGTCGCTTACGCAAGACTTGCTTCATAGGAAAAGTTGATAAGCACTACGGTCACAAACAAGTACTGGTTGTAAGACAACTAAGTTTGATTTTAAAGGATAAAATTGCCTAACCTTAGGGACAAGGGTTAGCGGTACCCTGGACATACGGGTATAAACAGTCGGGGGCAACATCGGAAAGCCAAGGTCTCCAAAGAGTGATATAGAGTATCCGAGTACCTGGGGACCACACTGACAAAATCAGTTCTTCGATAGGGGAGTGGCCGTGAATTCAAAATACTCAGGGCATCAAGGCCACAAACCGACCACCACTTTGAAAACTCACAATTTTGCTTTGTTTGAAGCAGGAACAAAGCGATGCAAAATGGCGATTCTCAAAGGATGAATGTCACTAAAGGTAAGTTCCTCATAATCTCCATTTTCTTTTATTTTCAGCATGTATCACTACTGTTCATACCTCCCATTTTTGTAGCTTAACTCGGGTAGAACCTTTTCGCCTAGAGGGATACAACTCATATCTTCGGATAGAAGTACTCTTCGCTCAGGTTATTTTTCGTAGCTTAACTCGGGTATAACCTTTTCTCCTAGGGGGATCTAGCTCATATTTCCGGATAGAAGTACTCTTCGCTCAGGCAGTTTTACTAGTTTAACTCAGGTAGAATTCGCCTAGGGGGATCCAGCTTATATTTCCGGGTAGAAGTACTCTTCGCTCAGGCTGTTTTCATAGCTTAACTCGGGTAGAACTTTTTCGCCTAGGAGGATCCAACTCATATTTCCTGGTAGAAGTACTCTTTGCTTAGGCTATTATTTTGTAGCTTAATTCAGGTAGAACCTTTTCACCTAAAGGAATTCAACACTTTATCAATAAGACAGGGCACCAACCCCTGGTTACATTTCCTTTCAGTAATACTGGGTACCAACCCCTGGTTACATTCTCTTTCAGTAATAGAGGGTACTAACCCCTGGTTATATTCCTTCCAGTAATACAGGGTATCAACCCCTGGTTACATTCCTCCTCAGTAATACAGGGTGCCAACCCCTAGTTACGTCACATTCCAGTAATACAAGGTATCAGCCCTTGGTTACATTCCTTATCAATAACACAGGGTGTCAACCCCTGGTTAAGTCCCCTTTCAGTAATACAGGGTACTAACCCCTAGTTACATTCCTTTTTAGTAATACAGGGTACCAACCCCTGGTTATTCTTCCCTTTCAATAATATAGGATACCAACCCCTGGTTACATTCCTTCCTAGTGATACAAGGCGCCAACTCCTGGTTATATTTTCTTTCGTTAATACAGGGTACCAGCCCCTAGTTACATTTCCTTTTCTATGATATCGGGTGCCATCCCCAGGTTATGTTCTCTCTCTTTAACACAGAGTACTACCTTCCTGGTTACATATCCTCACATAGCTAGTTTATACTACTGTCTTTGTCTTCCTTTCAACAAATTAGATAGTTTATAGCTTTCTCTAATAACTCACAAAACTTTCCTAGTGCCAAACTGGGGAAGAATTTGTTTTTCGTTTTGTTTGTCTTTGATGGTTTTGCAAGAACTTGCCCTAAAGCATAGATTGTGGCAATTAAAACTTGCAATTTTAGTTCTCATTAAAAGAAAGAAGTTTTGATCGCAAGATAGTTGGAGTTAGTTTTGATAATGTGTCAGCAACTTAGCATCTCAAGATTCATCTTCTCAATTCTGGATCAGGAAAACAAGCAACTGTGATTGAGTTATAATCTTTTCTTCAAAGAACATCAAGATCCAATCTAAGATCAACACAAGCGAGCAAGTCAAGAATCAAGATTTGACTCCAGAAGATACATAGATAGGAATTTTGTAAATACTAGTTTGCAGACATATGTAGTTCTCTTCTCTTTTCCTTTTGATGTAAGTGGCAAGTAACGGTAACAGTAATAGTAACAACAACAACAACAACAACAGTCTTAACTCCAGTGTCTGATAGTCCCAACTATTAAAATTTTCCAAAACTACACTGACATGATTCCTTTATAGCCAATGATATGTAGGCAACCTCGGAAGCAAGGTTCATTCACCTTTTTCAAAAATGCTTTCATTACAGTCATATGTGAGCAATAATTAGTCATGGCATTCACTATCTTTGCACGAAGACTCTTCAACTTCTCGAGCAAAGAGGGGAAACAATAAATGCATAATTTTTTTTCTTTTACATTATATTTTAAATAATTATTATGTGTGTATTTATAAGATTTAGAGTTATATTATAGTTAAATAGTTCGATAAGGGATTAACGGATTGGGTTGATGCTTTATTTAGCCGAATTGGGTAAAAACTAGCCCACAAATTCGAGCCCAGGACCCGGTCCAGACCATCTGGTCTGAGAAACGCCCAAAACAACGTTATTTTGATAAATGAAGCAAGATCAAATCCCAGCCCTTCATCTCTCCCTGATCCAACGACTCTCATTATTTTTCACCCTAGGTATTTAAAGACTAGGTTAGCCAAAATTTGCCCTTATTTTTCCTTTTCTCTCCCCTTCTCTTCTCTTTCTCCTTACTGTCCCCCCTCTCCCTCAGACCTGCCGTCTGCCGCCCATCTCTGCGAGCCGGAAATCGCCACCGACGGCAGAGCACCTCCAATCCCCACCAAAATCTCAACATCTCCTCCTCTCTCCATCGCTCCAACTCAAGTCCTCAAAATCCCAACCAAACTCCATGAATCTTTAAAAAACTAAAACCCTAGAAGCCTATTTCTCCTCAAATTCGTCAAGTTTGAGACCTCACCATCACTTAATACCTACATGAGTGTGTAGGTCTTCCCTTGATCTGTCATATAGTACTATTTTAGACCCAATTTCCGGTGATAAATTTCGGCCAAACTCCGGCCACCACCACCAATGTCACACCACTACCTCACCACCACTAACCCCCTATATTTTAGTCTACTCGACCCAAAGACCCATGTTTCCTTCAAGTATGATGCCAAAACGTATTTGTTTTGGCGTCTACTAAAAGGAAACTTGCGTTTCGGGGTCGGACATCCGCCACTTGGGGTCTCCATCATCTTTTGGTGGCTCGAGTTTGCATCGGATGCCTCGTATGGTAAAACCCTACTTCCTCTTTCTATTTTCTGATTTTTTGTGTTTTTTGGCATTAGGCTTAGAGTTTAATTTTTATTCAGGTTTATGTTGTTCGTATAAATTTAAGTAGTAATCTGTTGTTTGCTATTATTTTCATGTTATTGTACGTTGCTTTCGATCATCTCTTTGTTGCTCGTACTGACTAGTTTAAACATATCGGTAGGCGACTGAGATCAATTGAGCTACTTCTTGACTCATTAATCTTTTAGTTGGTTACATTGGTTTGATTCGTAGTCAATATTTCGTCGTCGCTTGTCTGTTTTCTTTTTGGTTCTTTTTAGTTTTGTTTTGTTGATTATTTGTTGGTTAGTTCAAAATCAATAGTGTTTAGTCATTGTGCGTCGTTATGTCTCCGGACTATAACTGAAGTTTCGAAGTCTCTAGACTCTAACTAGAACCTAAATCCTTTCTTTCAGGTTTCTAATTTCTGTTTCCTACCGCTTTATTGCAGTTGTCATTGTAGCGTAAATATTGTTAGTGTTCGTTTTAGTGCATGCTCAACATAATTTCTTATTCGCATCTTTGTTTAACTGAAACTTTTTCACTAAGTGGTTTCACTGTTAACATGTGTCTTGCTTGGTTTGATTTTAGTCATTAGGTTTTAAGTTCTCTTGATTGATTAATAGTTCAGTGTTAAGTTTTAGTTACACGTTTTTGGTATTTTGACTAAGTTCTAGTTACTTGTTTTGGTTTGAAGCAAACTAGGTTTGGTATTAATTGGCTTAACGCTGAAGTTAGCTAAGTTAATCGTGATTTAGGGTACAAAATTGTTTACTTTAACATCTAGGGTGGCTGAGAATACTATTTTCCTCCATGCTTCTGCCATATTATGTTGTAGCAGTGTCCTTTTCCCCTTTGGACAGTTCAAAAGCAGTGTTTTCTTTGGTAAACTAAAAGTTATCCAAAAGTGACTTTCTTTGCTTACTAAAGAACAAAATACTTTAGTAAGCTGATATTGTGAGCTTTGTGAGTTACTCCTAGAGTGCAAAACCATTGAGGAAATAGAGCAATCGTTTGACTAATTTCTGAGTTACTAGCTTCTAGTTTCAAGTGTCTTTGCTGGGTGTGTTTTGGGTCATTTTCTTGGGTTACAAGTTGCTTTTTTTTCTGCTATCACTGTTGCTGAAGTTTTAGCTTCTCCATTGCTGACACTTTTTCATTTTGCTATCCAGGTAACCTTCTTAAATGTTGCTGTAATTTTTGTCAAGAATAAATAGAAATGAAACAGATTTAAGTATTATTCAGCTTCTTTTTTGAGCTTTAAATATTCTGTTTGTGTAGGGCTTTGTATGTAAGCATGTGTAATGAATGTTGAACTTCTTGTTTAATTGTGGTTGACACCATATTTTAAACATTTTGGCTCATAAGCTCACTATCCTCTCTTTTTGTTTATTGTGGAGAATACCAAATTCTTTTCATGGTGAAGGTGTTTCATCTTTATGAAGTATTGATTGAAATTAATGATCACCATTTCCTTACTAACTTGTTTAACATTCAAAATGATTGAAAGTTGTGTTATGTAAGTCAAGTGAAAAGCAACGATGATGCATTGAATGGTTTTAATATTTTGTTTGGTCGATATATTTATATATGTCCGTTGCAATGTATATTTAAAGCTGGAAAATTATCTCGTGTTTTAGGCTAATTCGTGTTTCATGAAAATATAAGCTTTCCCTTTCAGTAGCTTATTGAGTTTAGTTTGTTTGAGATTTGTTAGTCAATGTTCAATAATCCGTGATGTTATTTACTATTTTTTGTTAGTGTGTTATTTCTTGTAATTGTTGTTCTATAAGTATTTTGGTGTGGATTTATTTTGAGCATGAAATAGTAGTTAAGTAATGAAAAGGATAAAAATATTGGTCCTGCAAATATAATAATGGTTTATCAGTAGTGAATTTGGGCCGAAAGAGTGGGAAATGGTAAGCTGGGCAAAAAATATAAACAAAATGCTACACCCAAAGACAATAACCAACAATTGGCCCAATAACCATTTAATTTCAAAAGCGACCAACGACCCAAGTGGCTACATACATTGGGCTCAATGCCTATGACAACCAAAACAGGCCAGCATTTTCAATATAAGTGAATTGGCCCATCACTGATTTTTCATATCTTTTTTTAATAAAGTCCAAAAAGAAATCATTTTATTGTTTAAATATTTTATAATTTAATTAATTTTAAACGCTAGGAAACTAGTAGGCGCGCTTTAACTTTTTTATTCACGGACTCGCTTGCGTGGCATGATGTTTAATGCTTTAAAAATTAATTTAATAATCTTAATAGCTTAAGTAATTCCTAATTTAATTAATCTCTTGCTATAATCGCGGATTCGCTTGTGTAGCGAGATAGTGGCATTTAATAATTTCTTAAATTAATTTTCTCAAGCACAAACGTAGTAATTTTTTAAAAGTACTACAAATAATTGATTGTTATGATTTCGGATTCGCTTGCGAGACGCGATTATGATAAGTTAATTAATTTTCGATCACGCATTCGCTTGTGTAACGTGGTTATGACAACGTGATACTATCCAAGTCATTCTTTAATAATTCTAATAATCAATCAATAAAAGCGGACATAGAAAAAACATAAAAATCATATAAATCACAGTTTGTCCAAAGTTAATTCAAGCTAAGTTTAAGTCAATAAAGCAACCGTGCTAGAACCATGGGATTCGGGGAATGCCTTACACCTTCTCCTCGGTTAACATAATTTCTTACCCCGAACTTTGTTTTTGCGGACAGATAAAAATAGTGCCAAACCTTCCTTTGACTAGAGATTCAAATAAAAGGTGACTTGGAATATCGAAAAATCAATTCCAAGTGGCGACTCTCTGAGTAAAATAATCCCTACTCAAATCTGTCACTTCAAATGAAAAAACTCTTTTAACCCAACAATCCATAATACATATCTTTTGGGTAGAAAAGGGGTATGATAGTTGTTCGTTTTAGTTTTATTACTCTTCTATCCCTACTAAAGATCCGCGTAAAACCGTTAGAAACATCCGACCAAAATCGATCGGTAATGGCCAATAAGCGTCCAAAAAGTGATCATTTATGTATGGTCGGTATTTTGAAGGTCGATAGAGCATATCGACCAAAGTCTGTGGGAAATTACTGACCAACTTCGGTCGGTATGATGTACACAATCATATGATAATTTAATTAAATTACCAACCAATATTGGTTGGAATATTATTTTAATAATTTAATTTTACCGACCAACGTTGGTCGGTGTTCTAAATTTAATAATTTTGGTTACCGGCCAATTTTGGTCGGTAATAAAAAATAAATTAATTATATAATATTTTATATACCGACCAACGTTGGTCGGTATTAGAAAATATATATATTTTTATAAATAATTAAAATTTAATAATACCAACCGACGTTGGTCGGTAATCTGGACATGGCAGCCAACTTACCAACCAAAGTTTGGTTGGTAATGTTGAATTTCTGGGAATTCAATGTGCATTAACCGACCAATATTGGTCGGTATTTTACAATTTTTTTTTAATTACCTACCAAGGTCGGTCGATTTTTTGGGAATACTTTTGATAGAAAATGACTGTTTTGGTAGCTACACCACCTGCCAAATAAAAACAGCATACCAATGCCCCTAATTCACATCAGATAACCCCCAATTCACCACAAACAACCCCTAATTCACCACAAATCCAACCAAACACCCAATGAATACTTTAAAACTAACAAGTTCAATTAAACATCACAATTCAAAACCAATCAAAAACTAAGTATTTACAATAAGTTTAAAAATGTTCATTCTAATTCAAAATAAGTTCTATTAGTCTAGTTCAAGTATATCAAAGTACTGGTGAGGGGGTGTTTTCTACAGCATCACCACTATCTGATGAACTTTCATCTACAAGACGGTAAGAACGGTCTTGTGGAGGACGAGAAGAACGATCACGTGGAGGACGGGCAAAACGATCACGGGGAGGACGGGAGGAATGCTCACGTGGAGGTCGAGCCTCTGGCGATGACTCACGAGACTGGGGCAACGGAAAAGCTCCAGTAGAAAGGAGAGTTCTGATCTGAGCTTGCATACCAAGGAATTGAGCATCTCTAAGCCTTTCTCTTTCCTTGGCCACTTCTATCTCGGATGTAAGCATTGACACGCTCTCCTGCATAGCCGAGAGGCTCTCCCTATTAAGTGCCTCGCCCTGTGAGAAAGTCCTTATTCCTTGCATTCTACACCTGTAGCGATGGAATTGTTTCTCAGGAAGCCCGTATACCTTCCCCTTTTTGGACCGCCAACAACCTCCAACCATATTCTTTCAGCATCCTCGTCCGAAGGCTGGGTTGGCTCGCCCGATTCACCAATTGGCTGACTACGAATGAAGTCCTCCACATTGCTTTGGTAGTGACCCTACGTTATTTTAAATTAAATTAGTATATAAAAAACCTTATAAAAGTAAAGTAAAACACTTAAGGAAAATTGAAAGCTTACATATGTAGTCTCTACCCGGTCCTCGACCCACCTATCTGCATCCCCCTCTTTCTTCTTCTTTAAAATATGTGTCTCCTTGAATATCTCATCATGGTGCATTGGACGCCCATACTTCTTTTCTTGAAAACAAATTAATTTGGTTAATAAATAGAATTGATATACTTAGAAAAGTAAAGACGTAATAATTTAAGCAAATACCAATCTTCTTATTATTATCTCGATGCTGATAGCACCCCCAGTGTGCAATTAACTTCCTCCGATTTTTTAAACTTCACACAATCACACTTGACACAAGGGCACCTAATTACACCTTTAAATTGGTATGATGAAAGTGACATTGCATGTGTAACAAAGTCATCAACCCCTTCCATAAAATCCTTCCTCGATCCCCGCCGATTAGGATAATAATTCCTATTGTACATCCAAGTACGATGTTCTGTCTATAAAAATAAAACAAAAATAAATTGAGATATTTCCATAAGTATTAGAACTACTTAATTTATTCTACAATTATATATTAATTAAATCATGTAACAACCCGACCAGTTATTTTGAGAATTAGCGTCCCATTTGATGGCTTAAGGCCTCGAGTAGCTTCGTATTGTGTATTATGGCATGTGTGTGCGGTCGAGTTCGGGTTTTGGATGATTCACGATAAATTTGGAAGAGGGATTCTTGTTTTAGAAGCTTAAGCAGTAAGAGTTGATCCGAGTCTTGACTTTTGTGTAGACGACTCCGAAATGGCGTTTTGATGATTCCAATAGCTTTGTATGGTGATTTTGGACTTAGGCGTACATCCGGATTTGGATTTGGAGGGTCGTAGGTTAATGTGAAGTATTTTTGGCAAAAATTGAAAAGTTGAAGTTTTGGAAGGTTAAAAGGTTTGACCAGGAGTTGACTTTGTTGATATGGGGCATGGATTGCGATTGTGAGAGTTGGATTATCTCTGTAATGTCATTTGAGGCTTGTATGCAAATTTTGACGTCATTCCGGGTTAATTTGATATGTTTCAGCGCGAGTTATAGAAGTTGAAAGTTGATAAGTTCATTAAGTTCAATTTGAGGTGTGATTGGTAATTTCGACGTTGTTTGATGTGATTTGAGACCTCGAGTAGGTCCACGTTATATTATGGAACTAGTTGGTATGTTTGGACGGGGTTCCGGGGGCCCCGGGCGTGTTTCGGATGGGCTACGGGCCATTTTCTTATGTTTTGGAATGCTGCATTTCTGGTTTCTGGTGTCCTTTACTCTGATCGCGTAGGTTTAGCCGCGATTGCAAAGGTTGTTTGGTGGGCTGGTGCTTTTTGCTCTTCGCGTTCGCAAGGATCAGTCCGTGATCGCGTGCGTATGAGTGATTGCTTCTTCGCGTTCGCATTGGGCCTTCCACGTTCGCGTAGTGTTGACCCTGCTGGGGAGGCTGGTACTTTGTTCTTCGCGTTTGCATAGCTATGTACGTGATCGCGTACTTTGAGGCAGTGATGAACCGCATTTGCCTTTCTTCTTCCGCATTCGCTTAGTACCTTTTCGTAGGGCAATTTCATTTCTTCTTCGCGATTGCATGGATTCATTCGCGATCGCGTAGTACATTTTTGTGGAAGTCATTATTCCTTCTTCGCGATCGCATGTGTATTTCCGCGATCGCGATGTGCAAATATCTGGGCAACATAATATATTTTCCAAATCGAGTGTTCGGCCATTTTTACCATATCTTCAGTTGTAGACCGCAATTCTAAGAGATTATTCATGGGTTTTTCGAACAAATCACTGGGGTAAGTGTTCTTCACTCGGAATTGTTTATAATTCATGATTTCATCTTTATTTTTTTCATTAAATTAGTGTTTTGAGTTGAGGAAAAATGGGAATTTTTGAAGAAATCTTTCAAAATGTAAAATGAGGATTTGAAGGGTGATTCGATATCGGAATTTGGTAATTCTTGTATGGTTGAACTCGTATCGGAATGGGTGTTCGTGTTTTGTGAATTTTATCGAGTTCCAAGGTGCGGGCCCGATGGTTGACTTTTAGTTCTTGTTAAAGATTGAAGCTTTATTAAGCATAATTATTTCCTATGAGTTTTATCTATGATTCGATGTTATTTTGGTTAGATTTGAGCCGTCCGGATAATGTATTACTCGAGAAGGTCATTTTAGAGTAACAGTCTAGCTTCTTTGAGGTAAGTATCTTGCCTAACTTTGTGGGGGGGAGGGGGGGGGAACTACCCCTTAGGATTTGAGTCATTTGTGCTAATTGTGTCATGTGTAGGCCGTGTACGCGAGGTGATGACTACGTGCTCGGGCTTATTTATGAAAATTTGACCGGTTATGGTTCTTAGGTTCTTATGTTAATTAGATATGAAGTTGTTTGTCATGTTAAATCCCCCATTTACTAAATTCACCCTTACGTGTCTTAATTGGAATTAATTTGTAAGGCCCCGTAAAAGTTTTCCCTAAACCCAGGGTTTTGTGATGCCGGGGTTGACTTATGCGTTGATGATTGTAGAATAGTGCGTTGGGGAGTAGAAAATTATTTTTTGGAAGTGCATGGCGTTTCTATGGTCCATTCTGCGGACTGCAGATCTGTCGCAGACTGAAGAAGAAATCTGGGCAAAGTTTTGGACCATTATGCGGCCGCATAATCATTTCGCAGGCCGCAAAACCCATCGCAGACCCATTATGAAACTTTCCGGAGGAAAGTTATGCACCGCATTATGCTACCGCAAAATATGTCTACGGACCGCATACCGGTCGCAGAGTGAGGCAGAAATGACCAGTTCCGGAGGGCCATTATGCGGCACATTTTGCGGACCGCAGAAGCGTTATGCGGCCGCATATGCGGCCGCAGATCTACATCGGGGCTTCATTTTTTTGGTTTTATAAACCCGACCCCATTCTTATTAAACAATCTTAGGGATCATTTTAAAAGGTTCGAACTTATATTTTAGAGAGAGGGAGGTGGTCTAAAGTGAGAAAAGGAATTTCTAAGTCATTTGTTCATCAATCTTTGCTCAAGCCTTGAAGATTTCACAAGGGTAACTCACAAAGTCTTCAACCAAAAAGGTAGGATTCTAGCCCTAGCCTTCAATTTCTAGATTTAACTAAAAATAGTTAATAAGCCAAGCAATTCTTGGGTGTGGAAGTTGATCATTATGCATGCATGTACTATCTAGGATTGTGGAAAGATTGTTGAGCTCAATTGGGTAGACTTTGGGTAGTGAAATAAAGGAATCCACCATATGAGGACTTTGAAATCATAATGCAAGCCTAGTGTTTGCTAAAATGCTCACATGAGCTGGAAACATGAACTCCTTCCTAATTTATTTTCAATTTTGCTATATCTCTAAATAGATCAAAATTGCTAGGATTTCCGGAATCGTGCAATGAGTTAAGAAAAGCTCAAAGCGAGGTATGTTGGATAAAATTCCCTCTTAGAATTAAATTCCCATGATGTTCTTGTAAGTCCCGAGTTGTCCATTATGAATTGACTATTCTGAATAAGGTTGGTGTCGACATATGTATATATGAATATGTTCAAAATGTG
This sequence comes from Nicotiana otophora, assembly GCA_000715115.1. Classification (NCBI taxonomy): domain Eukaryota; kingdom Viridiplantae; phylum Streptophyta; class Magnoliopsida; order Solanales; family Solanaceae; genus Nicotiana; species Nicotiana otophora. The sequence goes on from AWOL01S0008860.1 coordinate 44,821, forward strand.
TTACGGAATATACTTATCATATTATGTTATTCTTCGGGAGCGTGTTCAAAATATGAGTATGTAGTAAAATGTTATGATTTCAAGTCAAGACCAAATGAAAGTTATCATATCAAATTGTGTAGGAAATCACAAGTGCCTAAGACACTAAATTTCTCAGACATGTGCTTAAAGTCTTGAATAGAAATGTTTGTTGTTGACGATCCGTGATGAGGTTTGCAAGTGAAATAGTGAGCATGAAGTATGAGGTACGGCCAACATGGCAAGAATGATATTGCATTATGGCCAATGGTGCCAATAAAATGAATGACATGTAAAAGAATATGAAATGAATGGTAAATCCTTTTAATAATAAATGCCTTGAGAGTATCGTTTAGCCACCGAGGAAGGGTAGGTCAGAACAACCTAACCCCGAAACTACACATGCCGGTGTAGGAGTGATTGATGGGTAAATCCCTGTGTTTATGTGATGAGATTGTTTCCCCTTATATGGGATGATATTGGTGTGTTGAAATGTTTCCCCTTAAATGGGATGAGGTTATTGCTAGCGATATGTGATGTAATGTCGACCCACGCGGCATTATGGTGAGACAGTTTAGCCGATCGGGCTGAGATCGGACGTCATGCTGCGCACATGGTGGTCCTCTGTGTGTATGTCTCGGGGTGAGATAGCATAGTCATTCGGGCTGAGATCGGACTCTGTGCAAAAATACGGTGGTGTATCGGTGCTAAAGATCTCCCAACTTAAATTACTGAAACTTACTTGAAATTTACCTTTCCCCTAACTTGACACCTTGATACTGTTTGAGTCTCTTATTGATTTCATGTTTTCTTCTCCCTTTACTATTACTCGTTCTATTGAGAGGGTGTTTAGTTTTACATACTAGTACTATTTCATATGTACTAACGTCCCTTTTGCCGGGGGCACTATATCTTTAATGGATGCAGGTGGTTTCATAGCAGGTGGTATTGAACATTGATAGTAGCACACCCTCTCCTCAGCTGGCTTGGTGAGCCCCACTTCATTTCGGGGTCCTGTATCTCTTGTTCTATGTACATAGTGTTTTGAGGTATAGCCGGGGCCTTGTTGCCGGCACTGTCGTAGCACTCTTTTTTTCCTGTTATAGGCTCTGTAGACATAGTGTGGGTTGTACCTGTTTTGGGGGAGGTTAAACTAAAAATGTTGTAATCGTATCATCTGTTAACTTTAAATATTATTATACATTGTACTGTTTTGGAGACTTGTTAATGACGTAACTAATGGGAATAATCTGGTGTTATTCAAATGGCCTTTTACTGTCTAATTAATGAAATATATTCTTCTTTTTATTCATGGGTAAGTTGGGTAGACGGCACTGTGCAGGCTTGCTCGACCGGGGTAACCCTGTTGAGCGCCGGTCACGCTCCCCCAGATCGGGGCATGGCATAATTGCTTCATATTCTACCCTTATTGCCGATTAAACTCTTACGTGCCTTAACTGAAATTGTTGCCTCTTTTATCGTCATGCTATCCTTTCTGTAATTGCTTAACCTTAATTCAAATCATTAATTTATTTTTGTAATTGCTTAACTTTAATTGAAATCATTATTATCTCTTCCGTAATTGCTTAGCCTTAATTGAAGTTTGTTATCCCTTTCATTGTTGACGTATTCTTATTTCGAGTCATTGATTCATACTATCTCTCTTGTTGTTGCATTGTACTTTCATGGAATCATTGTTACTCATTACATCTCCCTTGTTGAACTATTCTTGTTGAGACTATTATTTCCCAGTTGTGTCTTTCTTTGTGAGTTCGTTCTTCCATTTCTTTGTGTTTTGAAGTTCTTGTCTTGACTTACTTGTCGTATTCTCGTGTTATTATTGTTGTTGTTATTGTATTCAGCGTTGTTGAGCCGAGGGCTATGTGTGGTTGTGATATTGAAACTATTTTGAGGAAATATTGTGGCATGTAGGAACGTATGGGGAAAGTCATTTATTTGAGATGTTATGTTTTGGCACACATGTTGTTGTTGAGAGAATTGTTATTGTGTTTGCACGAGGTTTCTGACGTGCAGTTGTTATTGTGTTTGCACAAGGTTTGTGCTGTGTGATTGTTATTATCAATACGCATATTGTGGTATAAGGTCTGGGTGTTAAAACGCATGCGGTGAGATAAGGTGGGCTTGAGACACGTGGCTAGTAGGGGAAATACTAGAAGCCATGCGGTGTGATAAGGTGGGCTAAAATATGGGATGCTATTTCGGGAAAAATTATTTTCAAAACTAAATATAAAGGCTCCCGCGGTGATATAAGGATAGTTGTGATTCATTTTATGATTTGAGACTATGAGACGGTACCTCGGTAGGGATCTTGTTGTCTTTTCCACATTCTTTTGTACTTGTTTTTTATTGTTGTTTTCCTTAGCATACCATTAATTGTCTTCCTCTGTATTGCAATATTTTCTTAGTTCTATGTAGCCAATTTTATTGTGCATTCCGTTGCTTCAACTTCATTGTTTTCTTGCTTACACTGTGCATTTCGTGGTGATCATTTCTTATGTGCCATTATCTCTGCTCTCATATGTTGACTTGAATTATGGTAGAACACTAGCACAAGCATACACGTAGATGAATCACCCATATCGGTTTACGAAGATGAATCCTGACGCTATCGACCATTACATGTACTCTTGTCTACTTGTCTTCTGTGTGAGAGTTATTCTCCTGGCACGTGAGTTGTCTGTGCGGTTATGAGTTGTAATGCGGGCATAAGATGCCAAGTGATTAGTGTTCATGAATTGGAACTCGCGAGCTGTGATTATGAAGTTTGGTACCTCATGGAAATGCTTGACAGATCTGGTGTGAAAGAGGTTGTTCTTATTGAGTTGTTGCTGGTTTTCCTTTATTTGGTATCAGCGTACTTAGACTGTGTTCAGTTTACTCTACAACACTATTACCTGACTGCTTCCTGTTAAGTATTGTTGTTACTAGTGTATCATTGCAAGCATTATTTTGTATTCTTTATCTTGCTTAGCTTTATATTATTATTTTTTCTCTGTTAGTTCACCTTCACACTTGTTCAGGTTGTTTAGTCCGGTAGGTATCATGACTGTCCCTCGTCACTACTCCACCGAGGTTAGTATTGATACTTGCTGGGTACCATTGTGGTGTACTCATACTACGCTTCTGCACATTTTTGTGCAGATCCAGGTGCCACCGTTATTGTTAATGTCTATCTAATTGGTTGAGCACTACTATGGAGACTCAAGGTAAACCTATCATCGAGTTCGCAGGCCTCAGAGTCACCTTCTGATATTATACTTATACTGTTTAATCCATTTTTGAACAGTTGTATTTAGGGATTTTTGTAGTAAACTCAGTAGATCTTATGACTTGTACTACTGCTTTTGGGATTGTAAGTTGTGTATAAAGATTTCTATTTTATATTTATCAATTGATGGTTGAATTCTTCTATTAATTCAGTAAGTGTTAGTCTTACCTAGTCTTAGGGACTAGGTGCCGTCACAACATCCTATAGAGGGGAATTAGGGTTGTGACAAGTTGGTATCAGAGCTCTAGGTCCATAGGTGCTACAAGTAATAAGCGAGTATAGTAGAGTCTTGTGGATCGGTACAGAGATGTCTGTACTTATCTTCGAGAGGCTACAAAACTATTAGGACAGTTTCACTTCCTTCATTCCAATCGTGCGAGTTTATTGATCTTGGAGTTTAAACCTTTGTCATTCTATTCTCTCATAATGGTGAGGACACGAGTTGCAGTTACCAATGACGCTACCCCTAGAGCCGGTGTTACCAGGGGTCTGGGCAAATATAGAGGCAGAGGTCGAGGAGGAGCACGTGCCGTAGCTAGAGCATCTATCAGAGCAGTTGTTGACATCGCCCTGGCATAGCTCCTATTGGGGGACAGGTACCGGAGCCGCCTATTGTGACCCCAGGACTTCAGGAGACTTTAGCAGAGTTCTTGAGCATGTTTGGTACATTGGCTCAAGTGGGGATGATTCCGGTTGCACCAACTACTTCATAGATTGGGGGAGGAGCTCAGACTCCCTCCATCTGTACTCGAAGCGGCGAGTCCATGTTGGTCAGGTTTCAGGTGTCATGTCGACACAGCATGTCATCTCGGTTCAGCCCGTGGTTAGGGCAGCAACATATGAGGAAGAACAACTTAGACTTGCAAGGTTCAAGAGGTATTACCCTCCTACTTTCAGTGGTTTGGCTTAAGAGGATTCGCATGGGTTCCTAGTGGAGTGCTAACGTATTCTCCACACTATGGTTATTATGGAGACGAGTGGGGTTGATTTTACTATAATCCATCTTAAGGGAGCAACATATCAGTGGTGGCGAGCGTTTGAGTTGGGTAGTCCGGCTGATGCAACTTCACTTTCATAGATTCGATTTTCAGGGATGTTATTGAGAGAGTTTGTTCTCCATACCCTTTAGGATGCATGGCACGTGGAGTTTGAGCAGCTACGCCAGGATGAGTTGTCTATACATGCACCTACTTTGGGTTCTATAGTTAGAGAGCGGGTCCGCATGTTCATTGAGGGCTCAATCATGATATCTGGTTTAACATGGCTTAGGAAGTGGAGTCGGATGTTCTGTTTCAGTAGGTGGTAGAGATCGCTTACCGATTAGAGGGCATGCGGGGCCAGGAGAGAGAGGACAGGGAGGCTAAGAGGCCTCATAGACCAGGGAGATCTACTGGTCCCTATTTTGGAGGCAAGGTACGGCATGGTAGAGGTTTTGTGGGTTAACCAGTTCAGTTTGCACTTCAGGTTTGGCACGGTATTTCAGGTACCCATGGGTCTCAAGGTACCCGAATCGGACAACTTTCACAGCGACGTCAGCAGAGAGGTTGCTTTGAGTGTGGAGATACCAGCCACATGGTGAGCGATTGTCCTAATGGGAAGATGCGTCACAATGGGGTATTCAGGCTATGAGTTCTGCTTCAGTTGCTGATATCCCTTCACCGCCAGCTTGGGGTGTAGGTCAGGCTAGTAGAGGGTGCCCAAGAGGGGGAGGCTCGGCCCGTTGAGGTGTTTTCTATAGTAAGACTGAGACCGTTGCACCAGATGATGTCGCACAGGTATGGGTTCGATTTGTTATAGAGGAACATCATTTTGTATTTTGTTTCGGTTTTGCTTATCGGGGTGAGTTCTCCTATTTTGCTTCACATATGGGTGAGTTTCGTGATTTTGTACTATGTTTATGTGTTCACCCATGTTAGGAGATTCTATAGTGGTAGCCCGTGTCTATCGTTTTGTTTTATTCATTATTGAGAATTATGAGACTAGAAGTTACTTTTTGTTACTTATTTCGGTAGTTTTGATGTGATTTCTGGGCGATGGACTACGACTTGTGATTTAGATGCTCTACCGGTGTGGGAGCTTAGTATGTGTTGTGATTTTGTTGGTAGAATTGAATTAGTAGAAGGTTTTGGTCGATATGATGTGTATACTACTTGTGATTCGGAGTTGAGGATGGAATCCTCGCGATTTCATATGGTTGGATGTGTTGAACCGGGCTATGTGCCACGGTGGAAGTTATATTAGGATGAGATCCCTGAGATTTGTTCATATACCTTGATTCTTCATTTGGGAATTGATTCGTAGTATGGTACTGATAGGGAGTGGTGTCTCTCGGGCTTGTTTGATAGTTCTTTCATGTGTTTCCTTGTATATTCAGTCATATTCGTGTTGTACTTATTGGGTTTTAGCTTGCGAGGTGTGTGCCTAGGTGGCGTTAGATGTGACTTATTGATTATAGTAAATAGTTATGAGGTCTTCATGTTTCTTGCTTTGTTGTCGGTGTTGTGGAGGCTTGGAATGCGATTCTAACGGATATGGGGTTAATTGTCAGTGTTGAATTTGATTATGGGTAGCTATTGTGATTACATATGTGGTCATGGGCATATGTGTGATGTGTTATGTCGTGTGTTTGTATCTTGTGGGTGTAGGCCTAAGTTGTTGAAGCTAGTTGAGGCTGATACCTTGTGTGGATGTAGTAATCGAGTCTTTTGGAAGTAAACAGATGGTGAGAAATTTGGTTCTAAGGCCTATCAGTAAGGGTTGAAGGAATAATCTTCAGTGAAGATGGTGTTGTCGGGGCTATGTGGATTAAGATGACGTAGGATCACCCACGCGTATATGTATGGTAAGTCACTCAGTTATTGATGACTTCAGAATGATTCTTGGAATGTTCGAGGACGAACGTTTGTTCAAGAGGAGGAGAATGTAACAACCCAACCGATCGCTTTATGAATTAGCATCCCGTTCGGTGGCTTAAGGCCTTGAGCAACTTCGTATTGTGTATTGTGGCATGTGTGTGCGGCCGAGTTCCGGTTTCAGATGATTCAGGATCAATTTGGAAGAGGGATTCTTGTTTTAGAAGCTTAAGTAGTAAAAGTTGATCGGTTTCTTGACTTTTGTGTAGACGACTCCGAAATGGCATTTTGATGATTCCAACAGCTTCGTATGGTGATTTTGGACTTAGGCGTGCGTCCGGATTTGGATTTGGAGGGCCGTAGGATAATTTAAAGTATTTTGGCGAAAATTGGAAAGTTGAAGTTTTGGAAGGTTAAGAGGTTTGACCAGGAGTTGACTTTGTTGATATGGGGCTTGGATTGCGATTCCGGGAGTTGGATTAGCTCTGTTATGTCATTTGAGACTTGCATGCAAAATTAGACGTCATTCCGGATTGGTTTGACATGTTTCGGAGCGAGTTGTAGAATTTGAAAGTTTATAAGTACATTAAGTTCGATTTGAGGTACGATTGGTAATTTCGACGTTGTTTGATGTGATTTGAGACCTCGAATAGGTTCGCATTATGTTATGGAACTAGTTGGTATGTTTGGACGGGCCTCGCGAGTGTTTCGGATAGGCTACGGGCCATTTTCTTATGTTTTGGAATGCTGCATTTCTGTTGTCTGGTGTCCTTCATTTCTATCGCGTAGGTGTAGTCGTGATCGTGAAGATTGTTTGGTTGGCTGGTCCTTTTTCCTCTTCGCGTTCGCAACGATCAGTCCGCTATCGCGTGCGTATCAGTGATTGCTTCTTCGCATTCGCATTGGACCTTCTGCATTCACGTAGTGTTGACCCTGCTAGGGAGGCCAGCACTTTGTTCTTCGCGTTCCCATAGCTATGTACGCAATCACGTACTTTGAGGCAGTGATGAACCGCGTTCGCCTTTCTTCTTCTGCGTTCGCATAGTACTTTTTCATGGGGCGGTTTCATTTCTTCTTTGTGGTCGCATGGATTCATTCGCGATTGCGTAGTACATTTTTATGGAAGTCATTATTCCTTCTTCACGATCGCACGTGTATTTCTGCAATCGCGATGCGCAAATACCTGGGCAGCAGAATATATTTTCCAAATCAAGGGTTCGGCCATTTTTACCATATCTTGAGTTGTAGACCTCGGTTTTAAGCGATGTTTCGTGGGTTTTTCAAACAAATCATTGGGGTAAGTGTTCTTCATTCAGAATTATTTATACTTCATGATTTCATCTTTATTTTTGTTATTAAGTTTGTGTTTTGAGTTGAGGAAAAATGGGAATTTTTGAAGCAATCTTTCAAAATGTAAAATGAGGATTTGAAGGGCGATTCGATATCAAAATTTGGTAATTCTTGTATGGATGAGCTTCTATCGGAATGGGTGTTCGGATTTAGTAATTGTTTCCTATGAGTTTTATATATGATTCGATATTATTTTGGCTAGATTTGAGCCGTCCGGAGGATGTTTCACTCGAGAAGGTCATTTTAGAGTAACGATCTAGCTTCTTTGAGGTAAGTATCTTGCCTAACTTTGTGTGGGGGAACTACCCCTTAGGATTTGAGTCATTTGTGCTAATTGTGTCATGTGAAGGCCATGTACGTGAGGTGATGAGTACGTGCTCGGGCTTATTTGTTGAAATTTGACTGTTTAGGGATCTTAGGTTCTTATGTTCATTAGAAATGAAGTTGTTTGTCATGTTAAATCCACCTTTTACTAAATTCACTCTTACGTGTCTTAATTGGAATTAATTGCTTCATGTTTTACCCTTATTGCCGATTAAAGTCTTACGTGCCTTAACTGAAGTTGTTGCCTCTTTTATCGTCATGCTATCCTTTCCGTTTTTTCTTAACCTTAATTTAAATCATTATTTTCTTTCCGTAATTGCTTAACTTTAATTGAAATCATTATTATATCTTCCGTAATTTCTTAGCCTTAATTGAAGTTTGTTATCCCTTTAATTGTTGACGTATTCTTATTTGGGGTCATTGATTCATGCTATCTCTCTTGTTGTCGAATTGTACTTTCATGGAATCATTGTTACACATTACATCTCCCTTGTTGAACTATTCTTGTTGAGACTATTATTTCCCAGTTGTGACTTTATTTGTGAGTTCGTTCTTCTGTTTCTTTGTGTTTTGAAGTTCTTGTCTTGACTTACTTGTAGTATTCTCGTGTTATTGTTGTTGTTGTTGTTGTTGTTGTTGTTGTTGTATTCAGTGTTGTTGAGCCGAGGGATATGCGTGGTTGTGATATTGAAACTATTTTGAGGAAATGTTGTGGCATGTAGGCACATATTGGGAAAGTCATTTATTTGAGATGTTATGTTTTGGCACACGTGTTGTTGTTGAGAGAATTATTATTGTGTTTGCACGAGATTTCTGTCGTGCGATTGTTATTGTGTTTGCACAAGGTTTCTGCAGTGCGGTTATTACTATCGATACACATGCGGTGGTATAAGGTCTGGGTGTTAAAATGCATGCGGTGAGATAAGGTGGGCTTGAAACGTGTGGCTAGTAGGGGAACTACTAGAAGCCATGCGGTGTGATAAGGTGGGATAAAATGCGGGATGCTATTTCGGGAAAAATAATTTTCAAAACTAAATATAAAGGCTCCCGTGGTGATATATGAAAAGTTGTGATTCATTTTATGATTTGAGACTACGAGGCGGTACCTGGGTAGGGCTCTTGTTGTCATTTCCCTATCCTTTTGTACTTGATTTTGATTGTTGTTTTCCTTAGCATACCATTAATTGTCTTCCTCCATGTAATATTTGCTTAGTTCTATGTAGCTAATCTTGTTGTGCTTGCCGTTTCTTTAACTTCATTGTTGTCTTGCTTACACTGTGCATCTCGTGGTGATCGTTTCTTATGTGCCATTATCTCTGCTCTCATTTGTTGACTTGAATTATGGTAGAATAATAGCACAAGCATACACGTAGATGAATCACCCATATCGGTTTAAGAAGATGAATCCTGACACTATTGACCATTACATGTACTCTTGTCTACTTGCCTTCTGTGTGAGATATGTTTCCTAGCGCGTGAGTCGTTCATGCGGTTATGAGTTGTAATGCGGGCACACGATGCCAAGTGATTAGGGTTCATGAATTGGAACCCGCGAGCTGTGATTATGAGGTTTGGTACTCATAAGTGGGGATTTTGACTGCTTATTAGCACGTTTTAGCTTTTGTTTTAGTCCGAAAGTATTGAATTGTATTCCACGAACTAATGAAATTACGCAAAATTTCAGGAATGCTGGAAGTTTGGTCTCTCAAGATGAAATCCGACTCAAAACGGAGTGTCCCGAAGCACAATGCAATAAAGGGTGTAGAAGCACAAATGTGCGGTCCGCGGAAGGAATTTTGTGGCCGCAAAGCAACAAGAAACATTTAGCAGACCTTTCAGCAATCTACGGACAACACATGAATTGTGCGGCCGCAAAACTGGGCTAAAAGTCAAAGATCAGAGAGTATGCAAAAAGACCTAGTCCAGGATAAGATTGCTTCAAGGCTACAGAAGATTGCTTCAAGGCCACAGTTCAGAAATGTGCGGCCGCATAACTCCACTTTCTGCCAATCGAAGTAATCTGTGGACCGCACATGGAATTGTGCGGCCGCAGAACCTCCCGATGGGAGTTTTTGTCCGAGATTTTCAGCCCTATATAATTAGACGAGTTTCACAAAGTTAGGTCAAGTTTGAACATCTGAAGTTGATGTAGCTGTTTTCCTTTACTACTTTTACGACGTTTTACATTATTTTGGTGTATTTACATTAGATTTCATCATTTTAATCTTCCATTATGAGTTTAATTAGCTTTTCTTCTTTATTTTCTTCAAACCCCATTATGAGTAGCTAGACTTTTACTAGGGTTGTGACCCTACCCTAGTTTGTAAACCTTATGGGTATCTAATTTAGTCCTTGTTTATAATTGGATGTTGATTATTTAGATTAGATCATGCTTTAATTTTAGAATTAATGGTTGCAAACATTGATTCATGCCTATTTGACTTAGTCTTTACTTGAGAAAGAGGGACCTAGTTTAGGATAACTTAGCTAACAAGGAATTGGGTCAATTGAGAGATTGATGAACCCTATTAAAGGGTTCAACCTAGAGATAGTAATAACCCGACTTGAGCTCTTATCAACAATTTTGGTTGATACCCATTTGGACTTGAGAAAGCCAAATTGGGCAAAATCACTCTCTGATCGAGAGGTATTAAGTGGGTAATGTAGAGTTGAGAGCTATAATACACCCCAATCAACAAAACAAGCATTAACGTCTTATCCCATTATGCAAACACATAGGTTATGGTCACAACCCTAGGCCTTTAAACTATTTGGAAAAACACCAAAAACACTTATTCGCTTCTAATTTCTTTTCTTAGCTTATAATTGCTAGAGTGAAATTAGAATTAGAAATCAAAACCTGTTGTGGAAGTGCAGTTTTGCTATTCCTTTCGCTTTCGTCAAGTGTATACTCCTAACACCCCTAATAACTCCCTGTGGAAATCGATCCCGACTCTTGTTGGGTACTATTCTTCCAACGACCGTTTCTACTCACTATTGAGTGTGGATTGGACGTGGATCAATTTTTGGCGCCATTGCTGGGGAGTTAAAACGGTGTTAGCTAAATATTTTGGTGTGTTTTTGGAATATCTTATTTTCCTTCCATGTTACTAACTTGTTTGAGAAATCATAGGTATAACCATGGCAAGAAATGAGCTCGAAAATCCTTTGGGGGATGTGTACATCGAGGATGATCAAGTTAATGAGGTTCATCTTGAACCTAAAACTAATAAAAGAGGTCGAGTGCCTCATGACAATGTTCCCGCTCCACCCCCACTTCCACCACGAGCAACTCCACACCGGGTGTTGTCCAATGAAGGATATGCTAGTGCAATAATCGTTCCCCGTATTAGGGCGGGCAACTTTCACATCACCAATGTGATGCTCACTTTGCTAGAGCAACGAGGTTTCTTCAATGGTGCTCCAAATCAAAATGTATACAAACATTCGAAGGGGTTTGTGGACACTTGTTGGGGGAGAAAACAAACAAATGTCTCCGAGGATGCAATGAGGCTAAGGCTTTTTCCCTTCTCTCTACGGGGGAAAGCTTTAGAGTAGTTGGAAAGTTTGTCAAACTATTCCATTCACACTTGGGATGAGTTGGCGGAAATGTTTATCTCTAAGTTATTCTCTCTTGGGCATATGGATACACTTCGAGATAAGATTTTGGCATTCAACCAAGAGCCCTATGAACCACTACACAAGATATGGGAGCGGTATAGAACAATGGTCAAGAAATATCCCAACAACGATATGATGGAAAACATGATTCAACAAACCTTGTATCGTGGGATTAACACAAGCAACCAATGTGTAGGGAATCAACTTGCAGGTGGTAACTTTATGACTATGCCTTATGAGGAGGTGTGTGAGATTTTGAATGAAATGGCGGAAACATCATCGGCGTGGCAATCCCGGGCTAATGTTCCACAAGGTGATCCAAACGTGATCCACCTTCACAAAGAGTTGCATGATTATGGGCAAGCCATTGCCGAATTGATTACCACCAAGAATCAACTAGCAAAGGTTCAACTTCAACAAGTGCAAAATCATAAGCAAGTCAATGCCATGGAAGGGGTGAACATGATGGTAAACAAAAGAAGGACTAAGGGTCCACAAGTGCAAAATCGAGTGGAGAATTATGTGCAAGAGGATAGTGGTTTTGACCAAGATGATTCTTATAATGACAAGAAGAGGAGGTGCAATATGTGAACAACTTTCAAGGGCAAAGAAACAACTTCCAAGGCCCAAACCAACAACAACGGAGACCTCAAAACAATCAAGGCAATTGAAATTATAACAACCAAGGAAATTTGAGTGGTAACAACAATCAAGAGAATTAGCATAACAACAACTATCAAGGAAATTGGAATGGAAATAATCAAGGTAATTGAGGGGGGTAACAATCAAGGCGGATGGAACAATAAACAAGGCAACCGGGGTCAGGTTTTCAAAGGCCCCCGATGTATCAAAAACCGAGAAACCCGCCTCCTTATCCTTCCCATGATCCAAGTTCTTCAAACAATGAGATGGGGCGTATTGAGAATATATTTAAGCCAATGATAGAAAAGAATGTCGATTTAGATGCCCAACTTGCCTCACACAACACATAGATCCGCAACTTAGAAGTGCAAATGGGGAAAATCTCTCAAGATCTAAATTCTCGTCCTAAGGAGGCACTGTGACACGGTAGTAAACCCAAACGGTGGAAACAACACGGGGCATGCCATGGCCATTACTGCAAGAAGTAGAAGAGGTGGGAATGCACCTACCTCAAGTCAAAGGCAACTTGTGGATGATGAGCAAGTGGTACAAGAAGAAGAGCTCTCGAACAATATGGTGCGATCAAATGATGAAGTTCGGATTGATATTGATGATAGTGTGAAAGAGACTCAATATGAGGTTAACCTATCTAGGCATCACATTATTGACATACCGGAGCCGGTAGTGCAAAAGGCTTAGGCAATGGACTTGCCAAACAAAATGGTGAGAATTAATTCAAGAAGTTCATTCAAATAATGAAGAGTCTCTCAATCAATGTGCCATTAGTTGAAGGTTTGGAATAAATATTCGGCTATGCAAAGTTTATGAAGGATCTCGTGACAAAGAAGAGGTCAATGAATTTTAAAACCATCAAAGTCATTCATCAAGTGAGTGCAATTATGCATTCAATGGCTCCTAAGTTTGAGGATCCCGGTGCTTTTATGATTCCTTGTACAATTGGAAGTGTCGAGTTTGCAAAACGCTTTGTGATATTGGGGCAAGTAAAAAATTTGATGCCCTATTCGGTTTTCAAGACCTTGGGAATTGGGCAACTAAGACCCCCCTCTATGAGATTGCAAATGCTCGATCATACTTTGAAGATACCTTTGGGAGTGATTGAAGATGTCTTGGTTCGTGTTGATAAATTCATTCTTTCGGTGGATTGTGTCATTCTAGATTGTGAAGTTGATTATGATATGTCGATTATTCTTGGAAGACCTTTACTTGCTACGGGGGAGGCTCTTTGTAATGTTGTAGCCGGAGAACTTACAGTCCGGGTTGGTGATGAAAAACTAGTTTTCCATGTGTGCTCTTTTGTGGATTTGGTAACCGATGTTATTGTTGATGATACAAGTGCTATGATCAATGTGGGTGATATGTTGGAGGACAACTTGCTCAACTTTGATGATGACGAGATGGATGGCTTCATGGAATGTGTGAACTCTTTGCAAGGAATGGGGTCGTACAACTATGCACCCCGAAAATTGTCCTTGGATCTTGAAAATAGGAAAACCCCTCCTACAAAGCCTTCTATTGAAGAGCCTCCTACCTTGGAGTTGAAGCCATTGCATCCACATCTTTGGTATGAATTTCTTGGTCCTTTTTTTACTTTACCGGTTATTCTTTCCTCTTGTTTGACTAACGTGCAGGTGGACTCCACTTTGGCAGTGCTACAAAAGAGGAAGAAGGATATTGGGTGGACTTTGGCGGATATTCGGGGGATAATCCCTGCATTTTGCATGCATAAGATCAACTTGGAGGAAGGCGCCAAACCATCTATTGAACATCAAAGGAGACTCAATGAGGCTATGCAAGAAATTGTCAAGAAGAAGATTATCAAGTGGTTGGATGCCAGTGTTGTCTACCCTATCTTTGGTAGTTCGTGGACTTCTCCGGTTTAATGTGTCCCGAAGAAGGGGGGCATGAGACTGGTCACCAATGACAAGAATGAGTTTATTACTACAAGAACGGTGATCGCTTGGAGAGTGTGTATGGACTATAGCAAGCTCAACAAAGTCACCAGGATCATTTTCCACTTCCTTTCTTAGATCAAATGCTTGATAGATTGGCTGGCCGTGCTTTCTATTTCTTTCTTGATGGGTATTTGGACTATAAACAAATTCTTATTGCTCCGTAGGATCAAGAGAAAACTACCTTTATATGTCCCTATGGTACTTTCACCTTCAAGCGGATGCTATTTGGTTTGTGCAATGCACCGGTGACTTTTCAAAGGTGTATGATGGCTATTTTCATGTACATGGTGGAGGACTACCTTGAAGTTTTCATGGTTGACTTCTCGGTGGTTGGATATTCTTTTGATGATTCTCTTGCAAATTTGGATAAAGTGTTGGCAAGACATGAAGAAACGAATTTGGTGCTTAATTGGGAGAAGTGTCATTTCATGGCCGAGGAAGGCATTTTCCTTGGCCACAAAATCTCAAAGAATAGAATGGAAGTTGACAAGGCAAAGATTGAGGTGATTTCTAAACTTCCACCTCCAACTTCGGTAAAGGGTGTGCGGAGTTTCTTAGGACACGCTGGTTTCTACCGGTGCTTCATCAAAGATTTCTATAGTGTGGTGAATATGTTGTGCAAGATTTTTGAGAAAGATGCTAAGTTTAACTTCAATGATGATTGCATGAGAGCTTTTGAATTGTTGAAGCTCAAGTTGACAATAACTCCCATCATCACCGCTCCCAATTGGAGTGTCCCTTTTGAACTCATGTGTGATACAAGTGATGTAGCGGTTGGGGTTGTTTTGCGGCAATGCATCAACAAGATTTTTCATCCGGTTTACAATGCTAGTAAGACCATGAATAATGCCCAAGTAAACTACACCGTTATGGAGAAAGAGATCCTTGCCATTGTGTTTGCAATTGAGAAGTTTTACCCGTACTTGATGGGTGCCAAGGATATTGTCCACACGAATCATGTGGCGCTTTGTTATCTTATGAGCAAGAGGGACTCCAAAGCTTGGTTGATGAGATGAGTGCTTTTGTTTCAAGATTTGGATATTGACATCCAAGATTGAAAAGGGAGTAAAAACCAAGTAGCGGACTACTTGTCTTGTTTGGAGGAGGAGAGGAGGCTGCTTGATGGCCTTGAAATCAATGACTCCTTCCCCGATGAGCAACTCTTGGCTATTTCAATGAAAGAGGTGCCATGGTTCGCGGATCTAGCAAATTTCCTTGTGTGTGGAATCATCCCGGATGAGTTCTCTTCAAACCAAAGGAAGAAGCTCAAACGGGATTGTCAAGATTATTATTGGGATGAACCATACAAATTCGGATTTGTACGGAAGGGGTGATTTGAAGATGTGTACCGGGAAGAATAGCAAGGTGAAATTCTTGGAGCTTGTCATTTTTTTCCATATGGTGGTCATCATGGTGGAGCAAGAACGGCGGCCAAAGTGTTGAGTTGTGGTTTCTATTGGCCCGCTATTTACAAGGATGCTAGTGAGCTAGTGAAAAGATGTGATGAATCTCAACGGGCCGGTGGAATCTCAAAACAAAAAATTAAATGTCTCTCACTACCATATTGGAGATTGATATTTTTGATGAGTGGGGTATTCACTTCATGGGTCCTTTTATGAGTTCTTGTGGAAAAACCTACCTCTTGGTGGCGATGGATTATGTATCCAAATGGGTTAAGGCCGTTGCTCTACCTAACAATCAGGTAAGAAGTGTGGCGGCGTTCTTAAAAAAGAATATTTTCACAAGGTTTGATACTTCTCGGGCAATTATAAGTGATGGGGGGTCACATTTTTGCAACAAAGCTTTCGACACTTTACTTAGCAAGCATGTTATTACTTATAAAGTCATGACTCCCTATCATCCATAAGCTAGCGGTCAAGTGGAAGTCTCCAACTGGGAGATAAAGAGTATTTTGTCCAAAACAGTGAATGCTAACCGGACGGATTGGTCCAAGAAGCTTGATGATACATTATGGGCTTATCGTACGACTTACAAAACACCTATCGAAATGTTACCATACCGGTTGGTGTTCGGGAAAGGTTGTCACCTTCTGGTGCAACTTGAGCACAAGACCATGTGGGCTCTAAAGAAGTTGAATCTTAATTGGGATATAGCCGCTAACTTGAGGGTTGCACATTTGCATGAATTAGATGAGTTCTGGTACCATGCCTACACAAGTTCGTCCTTGTACAAATAAAAGATGAAATATCTTCATGACAAATACATTTGGAACAAAGAGTTCAAGGTGGGTGATCTTGTATTGTTGTTCAACTCAAGGTTGAGGATGTTTCCCGGGAAGATAAAGTCTAAATGGAGTGGTCCTTTTAAAATTGTCGGTGTGACACCTTTAAGTGCATTGGACTTGAAGAACAAAAATAATGAAGTATTCCGAGTCAAAGGTTACCGGGTGAAGCACTATTTGGGAAAGGTTGGAGATAGCCACGTCGTGGCGGTCATTCATTTCAATTAATGGTATTCTGCATCGTGTCGCTACGTTAAATCAGGCACTTCTTGGGAGGCAACCCATGTTTCTTTTCTTTTTCCTTTAGTAGATAGGTATTATTTTTGTTCTAAATTGATTTGAAGTGTGCTACAGGGCTGAGTGCGACTTACAGGAACTGTGGACAAAAATGTAGCTAAGTGTTCAAAGAAGTAAGGACTGCAGTTGATTTGGGCGGACCGCACATTTATGGTTGCTGCAACAAAAGTGCAATGCGGCCGCACAATTATCTGGCGGACCGCACAAATGAAAGGTGGAAAATGTCAAGTCTATGAAGTTTAGTCTGTCAGAGAAAAGGTCGATGTGTGACCACAAACGGAAATCTGCGGCCGCACACAAAATTGTGCGGACCGCAGACGAGGTGCCGAGTTAAGGTCACCAGGTAACAGAGTGCGGACCGCACATGAATTGTTAGCGCCTTTTAGCTTTTATTATTGTCTAAAATTATTTAATTGTGTTCCCAAAACTAATAAAATATGCAAAATTACAGGAATGCTGGATGTTGGACTCCTGGTATGAAATCTGACTCAAAAAGGAGTAGTCTAAACACAGGGCAATAAAAGGCACACTAGCTTACAATGTGCGGTCTGCAGAATTCCATCTGCGGCCGCAATCAAAGAAGTAAAACTCAATATATTTTGAGCAAATTAAGGACCGCACATGAATTGTGCGGCCGCAAAAGCTGGGCTAGGATCCAAGATCAGAGAGATGACAAAAAGCCAAGTCCAGAGCTTCCTTGAATTGTGGTCTGCACAAGAATTGTGCAGTCGTAGAAGATTATCTTGCGATCGCAATCATACTATTGCGGACCGTAGTAATATTGCCTGGCGGCTGTAGTTCAGAATTGTGCGGCCGTAGAATCCCAGCTCCTGCCAGATGAATAATGTTGCGGACCGCACATGGAATTGTGCGGCCGCAAAAGCTGGGCTAGGATCCAAGATCAGAGAGATGACAAAAAGCCAAGTCCAGAGCTTCCTTGAATTGTGGTCTGCACAAGAATTGTGCAGTCGTAGAAGATTATCTTGCGATCGCAATCATACTATTGCGGACCGTAGAAATATTGCCTCGCGGCTGTAGTTCAGAATTGTGCGGCCGTAGAATCCCAGCTCCTGCCAGATGAATAATGTTGCGGACCGCACATGGAATTGTGCGGCCGCAGAATCTCCCGAAGGGCATTTTTGTCAGAAATTTTCAGCCTTGTATAAATAGACAAGTTTCATAAAATTAGGTCAAGTTTTTGACATCAGCAAGTACTGTAGCCGTTTTTCTTTGCCTCATTTGGAAGTTTACTATATTTTGGTGTATTTTAAAAAAACATTATTATTTTAAGCTTATATTATGAGTTCAATTAGTCTTTCTTCTTGTTGTTGTTCAAACCGAAGCATGAGTAGCTAGATTTTTACTAGGGTTGTGGCCCAACCCTAGTGTGTAAACTTTATGGGTATCTAATTTAGTGCTTGTATATGATTGGGTATTTATTATTTAGCCTAGTTCATGCTTTAATTTGTAGAATTAATGGTTGAAAATATTAGTTCATGCCTATTTGACTTAGTCTCTGCTTGAAAAAGAGAGACTTAGTCTAGGAAATCTTGGCTAATAAGGAATTGGGTCAATCGAGAGATTGATTAACCCAATTAAAGGGTTTAACCTAGAGATAGTAATAATCCGACTTGAGATTTTATCAACTATTTTGTGTGATACCCATATGGTCTTGAAAAATCCAAATTGGGCAAAACCACTCTTTGACCGAGAGGTATTGAGTGGGTAATTGAGAGTTGATAGCTATAATACACCTTGATCAACAAAACAAATATTAAGGTCTTTATCTCATTAGGCAAACACCTAGGTAATGGTCACATCCCTAGGCTTTTTACCAATTTGAAAAACATCAAAAACAACTAGTCCTAGTCTTCTTTCTTGATTCTGTAAACTTTAGTATAAAATTAGAAATAAAAACAAAATCTCTTTGTGGAAGTGCAAATTAAGATAATTCAATCACGCGCATTAGAATATATATCTCTAACTCCCATCTTCACTCCCTGTGAATTCGACCTGACTCTTAGTTGGGTTTTATTATTGCAAATGACTGTTTCATACTTCTTTTGAGTTGTACAATTGGACGTGATCAATTTTTGGCGCCGTTGCCGGGGAGTTAAAAACGATGTTAGCTATATATTTGGGTGTGTCTTTGAAGTATCATCTTTTCCTTCCATGTTACTAACTTGTTTGAGAAATTATAGGTGCAACCATGGCAAATAACGAGCTCGAAAATATTGCTTTGGGGGATGTGGACATTGAGGATGACCAAGTGGATGAGGTTTCTCTTGAACCTCAGGCCAATAGAAGAGACCGAGTGCCTCATGATAATGTTCCCATCCCAGCCCCACCTCCACCACGAGCAGATCCACACCGGGTGTTACCCAATGAAGGATATGCAAGTGCAATAGTCCCTTCCCGTATTAGGGAGGTCAACTTTCAAATAACCAACGCGATGCTCACTTTTCTAGAGCAACGAGGGTTCTTTGTCGGTGCTCTAAGTTAAAACGCATACAAACATTTGAAGAGGTTTGTGGACACTTGTTGGGGGAGCAAGCAAACAAATGTCTTTGAGGATGCCTTGAGGCTAAGTCTTTTTCCCTTCTTTCTACGGGGGAAAGCTTTAGATTGGTTGGAACATTTGCCGAACCATTCCATTCACACTTGGGATGAATTGGCGGAAAAGTTTATTTCAAAGCTCTTTTCTCCGGAGCACATGGCTATACTTCGGGATGAGATTCTAGCATTCAAGCAAAAGCACAGAGAACCACTACACGAGATATGGGAGCGGTATAGAACAATGGTCAAGGAATGTCCCAACAATGATATAACAGAAAATATGATTCAACAAACCTTCTATCGTGGGATTAACACGACCAACCAATGTGTGGTGAATCAACTTGTCAGCGGAAATTTTATGACTACGCCTTATGTGGAGGCGTGTGAGATTTTAGATGAAATGGCAGAAACTTCATTGGTGTGGCAATCCCGGTCTAATGCCCACAAGGTGATCCTAACCTGATCCACTTTCATAAAGAGTTACATGACCATGGTCAAGCCATAGCCGAATTGACTACCACCATGAATCAACTAGCAAAGGCTCAACTTCAACAAGTGCAAAATCCTAGGCAAGTCAATGCCATGGAGGGAGTAAACATGATGGTAAACAAACAGAAAACTAAGGGTCCATAAGTGCAACAACAAGTGGACAATTTTGTGCAAGAAGATAGTGGGTTTAATCAAGAGGATTTATACAATGACCAAGAAGAAGAGGTTCAATATGTGAACAACTTTCAAGGATAACGAAACAACTTACAAGGCCCAAGCCAACAACAATGGCGGCCTCAAAACAATTAAGGCAATTGGAATTCTAACAACCAAGGGAATTGGCATAACAACAATAATCAAGGAAATTGGAATGGCAATAATTAAGGAAATTGGGGAGGTAACAATCAAGGTTGATGGAACAATAATCAAGGAAATCGGGGGTCGTGTTTTCAAAGGCCCTCGATGTGTCAACTACCGAAAAACCCGCCTCCTTATCCTTTCCATGGTCCTAGATCTTCCAACAATGAAATGGGTCATATTGAGAACATGTTCAAGCAAATGATGGACAAGAATGCCGATTCTGATTCCCAACTTGCCTCACACAACACATCGATCCGCAACTTCGAAGTTCAAATGGGGCAAATCTCTCAAGCTCTAAATTTCCATCCTAAGGGAGCACTACCAAGTGACACGGTAGTGAACCCAAAGCATGGGAACAACACGAGGCATGCCATGGCCATTACTACAAGAAGTGGAAGAGGTGGGAATGCACCCACCTCAAGTCAAAGGCAATTTGTGGATGATGAACAGGTGGTACAAAAAGAAGAGGTCTCGAGCAATATGATGACAATGTGGAAGAGACTCAAGAGGAGGTGAATCCGTCTAGGGATCACATTATTGACATACCAGAGTCGCTAGTGCAAAAAGCTAAGGCACCATTGCCTAAGCCTCCATCTCCTTACCCTCAAAGGCTTGCCAAGCAAAATGGCGAGAATCAATTCAAAACCTTCATTCAAATGATGAAGAGTATCTCAATCAATGTGCCATTAGTTGAAGCTTTGGAACAATTGCCCGATTATGCAAAGTTTATGAAGGATCTTGTGACAAAGAAGCGGTCAATGAATTTTGAAACTATCAAGGTCACTCATCAAGTGAGTGCAATTGTGCAATCGATGGCTCCTACATTGGAAGATCCCGACACTTTCACAATTCCTTGTATAATTAGAAGTGCCGAGTTTGCTAAAGCTCTTTGTGATCTTGGGGAAAGTATCAATTTAATGCCCTATTTGGTTTTCAAGATGTTGGAAATTGGGCAACCAAGACCCACCTCTATGAGATTGAAAATAGCCAATCGTACCATGAAGAGACCGTCGGGGGTGATTGAAGATGTATTAGTTCGTGTTAATAAATTCATTCTTTCGGCAAATTTTGTCATTCTTGATTGTGAAGTGGATTATGAGGTGCCTATTATTCTTAGAAGACCTTTCCTTGCCACGGGGAAGGCTCTTTGTGATATGGAAGCCAAAAAACTCACTTTTCGAGTGGGTGATGAAGAAGTGGTATTATATATGTGCAAATCCATGCGACAACCAAATAGCAACGAGGTGTGTTCTTTTGTGGACTTGGTCACCGATGTTATTGTTGATGATACAAGTGCCACGATCAATGTTGGTGATATGTTGGAGGCCGTCTTGCTCAACTTTGATGATGACGAGATGGATGGCTTCATGGAATGTGTGAACTCTTTGCAAGGAATGTGGTCTTACAATTATGCACCCCCAAAACTATGGAGTATTACGAGTCAAAGGTCACCAGGTAAAGCACTATTTGGGAAAGATTGGATATAGCCACGTCGTGGCGGTCATTCATTTCAATTGATGGTATTCTGCATCGTGCCACGACGTTAAATCAGGAGCTTCTTGGGAGGCAACCCATGTTGTTTTTCTTTTTCCTTCAGTACATAGGTGTTATTATTGTTCTAACTTGATTTAAAGTGTACTACAGGGTTGAGTGCGACTTACATGAACTGTGGACAAAAATGTGGCTAAGTGTTGAAAGAAGTAAGGACCGTAGTTGATTTGTACGGACCACACATTTATGGTTGGTGCAACAAAAGTGCAGTGCGGCCGCACAATTATCTTGCGGACCGCAAAAATGAAAGTTGGAAAATGTCAACTCTCTGAAGTTTAGTCTGTCAGAGAAAAGGTCGATGTGCGACCGTAAAAGGAAATCTGTGGTCGCACATAAAATTATGCGGACCACAGACGAGGTGCCGAGTTAAGGTCACCAGGTAACAGAGTGCGGACCGCACATGAATTGTGTGGCCGCACTCGCCCTTCCTTACTGTAGCAAAATCAAGTAGTATAAATAGAGGAATAGAGGCTACTGTACAATTTTTCTTTCCCTCTCTGAGCCCAAAAACTGTACTCTCTTGCAATTTCTTGGTGAATCTATCTATCCACACACACAACATCTTTGTTCAGTCACTCATCACACTCATTCATCTGGTATGCTTCAATTTCTTGTTACTCTTTTTCTTTTAAATTGTAGATTTTTAGTCATTTTTAGGCCATTTGTCAATAGAATTTAATTGTGCATTCATGTGGGGGTAAACCTGTAGTGGGTTAACTAATACATGCTCTATGGGGACGGGTCAACATATTTCATGTCTCTATGATGTTACCATGTCAAATTGTGCACAAAATTGCAAAACCTAGAATGAAATAACTAAAATGTTCGTAATTGTTGAATTATGCGGCCGCACCTGAATTTATGCGGTTCACAGAAATTGATTTTTGGGTATCATTAGTGAAGAAGGGATCTGCTGCCACAAGGTAAACTGTGTAGACCACATAATTCCCATTGCAGTCTTAGAAATATAATTTTACTGCCATCAGAGAGTCCCTACTATGAGACTCCAATTTGCTACCGCAGGTTTAATTGTGCCGACCGCACAAATCGTGTTGCGGCCGCACATCAGCCTATTCTCTATCATCAGAGAGTTGGAACATTTGGGTTTCAAATATGTGGTCTCAAGTGAAATTGTACGAATCGCACTTCACTTTTGCGGCCGCAAAACAAAATTGTGCGGTCTGTAAGGCCTCATCTGCGGCCGCAAGAAAATTGTGCGGACTGTAGATCCGTATCCTTCATGCAGGCTTTAACTGTGAACCTCACTATGTTTTCTGGTGTATACTTGCATATCTCCTTTGTATGTTTGAACATTGAATTGCAACTAACAATCGTCTTTTCTTCATACAGTCAATCGTTTTGATCTAGAGGCAGAGGCGACATTTCTAAAGAGAGGGGTGAACCTTCTCGGGGTCGAGGCAAGAGTGCCCTACCCCTTGGACAACAAAAGACAATATCAAAGTAAGCTACAGCCGGCAGGGGGAGAGGTGTAGATCTTTCTGACACGAGCTTATATTTCCCGTATAGGGAAGCATCAGAGGGCAACTCAGCATCCGTTTAGGAGCAGCCGGCCATACAGTCAATGCTGCAAGGGAGGTACCAACTCAGGGACGAGCCGTCCACAACTCATAGCACTTTCGAGGACTTGGAGAGTGCTAGTCAAGCTTCTGAGTCATCAGCCACACCTGTCCATGAGGCACAGGTAACACCAGTTTAGGATATCCCCGATGATGGCAGATAGGGAGATGCTACAGCTACCGGCCTTGAAAGGTCGAAGAAGAAAGAGGTTTAGGAGGACTCATTTGTTAGCTTGGATGCCTTCACCAACTTTCGTACATGATGGCCACTGAAGTCGCTAACTCTCGAGCGACAATTTCTATTGAAAGATTTGGAGAGGTACAACCCACTAGTGCTGATACAATTCAAGGAACACAAAGGGGTGGATGTGTCACACTCAAAGTGTAGTGGATACCAAAGAGTACCTGGTCCGGGAATTCTATGCAAATGTGGCTCACACCAAAAAGGAGACAAATGTGACTAAAGTACAGAACTTAAAAGTGAGATTTGATCAACATACACTCAACACGTACTTTGGATTCGAAGATGTTGGGCCAAAGAAAAATTTGGAGAAGAATGCATTTCCGTCCTTAGTTGGCAGAGATTCTAGCAGCACCGGGGCCACCATCTCCATGGATTACCGTTGGGGTTCCTATCCACCGGAGCACTCTCAGTTTCAAGGCAAATGGGTGGAAAACCTTTGTCTGCAGCAGACTGGACCCGAGTCAAAATGAGACTTACCTTTTAATTCCTCGGGCAATTTTGGTTGCATCTATTATGGCTGGGTACCCTATCAATGTGGGTGCCGTGATGTCAGCCAACATCTCAGTGATTGCTCAAAACGATGACTCGTCCTACCCATATTCCAACACTATTACAAAATATCTCACGGATGCAAGGGTAGAGCCGAGGTACTATGACACAAAGGTGAGGCCGAAGAAGCCTTTTACTTTGTATTCACTAATAGATACGCACAATCCAAAGAAGAAAGTTCAGCCCTCCTACCACCACAGGCCTGTCTGATAAGCCAGCTACGGTAGCTTCTGAAACAGTTGATGTTCCATCCACTTCAGCCGAGCCTTTCTCCAGTGCTGCAGCTATGCATCCGCCATCATCCACAACCCCTACTGCAGCTCCTGCCACAGCTCCCACTTCAGCTTTGAAAATGGTGCCCATGCCTACTGCCCCTCTCTACGCTGCGAATCTCTCTGACATTGGCAAGCCTCAACAACTGGATGTATACAGCCACTACAAAGTTGTCTGACATATCCAATATTGTTGCAGCACAGTCTTCTGTTCAGGCACCTCAGTTTCCTCGACAGTTGAAAAGACATTAAAGAAGATCCTTGAGAACTAGAATACTATTATGGCTACCTTGGTACATTATGAGTCAGTGATCGAAGAGCTGGGAAAAGAAGTAAAGAAGATGAGAAAGTCCCAGGCTAACCAGAAGTCAGTGGACAAGATCCGCAGATAGGTGACCAGGCTTGCTACAGCCGGAGATCTCCCATTTGACATGCTGATTGACCCACACCATTCAGGCCCAGATCATACAGCACCAACAGCACCGGTGGCACCAGCTGGCCAGTCTGAGGAGCCAGACATTGCTGATGAGGCAGTGCGTCAGATGTTCACCAACTCAGCCACACCTAGAGTTGAGGATGATGAGATTCATATGGATGATCCCACGGGAAGTGACATTGCGGGGGGCACAGAGATGTCCAAGGAGCCATATGGAGTTTTCTTCACTCTTTCCCCTCTTTTACTCTTATTTTGTTAAGCATTGAGGACAATGCTTATCTTTATTCGGGGGTGGAGTTTATTGCTTATATTTGATACATTCTGAGACAATTGGCCTGTAATAACTAGATATTATTTTCTTTTTCTTATTATGTATATATTCTCTCTCTTTCTCTTATTATGTATATTCATGCTATCTTCAGTAGTTTTTACTTATTAGCTTCTTTATATTTTTTTTCTTTATTAGTTCTTTGTTTTATTTAGTAGCTTCTTTGTTTGATTTAGTAGATTCTTTTTATTTTTTAGTAGATAAGAATCCTTTGGTTTTCTTAATGCCACAGTTCTTTTTAAAGGTAGTTGTTGTGCGAACCGGGTGACTCATCCCAACGATGGATGACGTTGCAACCTTCTTAAGGCAATGAGTCTGTTTTTGTGTTTAGATAATAATAGTAGTAGTAATGAATAAAAAAAAGACCTAATTAAGTCATGCTCGAAGATCCAATCATGCTTCAATTGGTAGCAACACACTTAACTATGTGCTTATGGTTAGAGACAAGGTTTTGGAAAGAAATATCTCTAGTTAGTGACTTTGTGACTTTTGTGTTGACTTTGGCAATCATCGAGTGGTTTAGTTGGACCATAGTGCTCTTTAAACTTGAATGTGGTCGTTGTGGGCCCTCGACTCTGTCCTCTTAACAATTCGGTTGCGTGAGGGGTGAGATGAATTGTTGCTAGTCCACGTTTCTGTGTGAAGGGTCTAGAACTTGCCCAGAATGTGTTTCAAGGCGAAATCCTAAGTCTTGCTTGGTTTGAGAAGTGATTGTAGGCTCTCCTTGGCCCGTTTGAGTTTTCTATTGACAACCAATGCCATTATCCCTAGTCAACCCCTTTGAGCCTCTAGACTTTCTCATTTGATAACCAAGTTACAAGACTTTACCCGTTTGGTCGTGACCCTCTCTTGGCACCCGAACTTTTCTTAACACTATCGTGAAGCAAATGGCTTAAAACGTAAGTTTAGGAGAGAGACGAGGAACTTGAGAAGGGTATCAAGGTACAAAAAGATAAAAATAAATGATCTCTATGAGAAGAGAAGGCAAGAAAAGAAAAGAACAAAAAGAAAAATGCAAAAAGTGAATAAGTGGGAGGGTTGAATGGATCCAAAAAGAGGTAATGATCCCAAACATGGAGAAATTAAAAATGGAGAAAAGAATGAAATGATCAAAGAAGAGTGATGTTAAGTCTCTCTAGTCCCCAATGAAAAGAAAGTGCATCTAAGAATTGGCAAAGTATGAGCTGAGAATTGAAAGATGGAGTGCTTAAGGAAAGGTGTAACCACTCACCCATATTGTATCCAACCCTAATCCAAAAGCCTTCATTACATCCCGAAAGACGTCCTACTTGATTTCAAGCCGAGCGAGCTTACATTAGTGGCAATCTACCTGAGGGGAAAGCCTATGGTACTTGAAGCCGTACTTGTGGCATTCTCTTTAGAGAGATGAGTGAACCTTTCATAAATCTTTGGATTGAGTGATGAATTTCTTAAGTGAGCCTGGAAAATGGAGAGTAGAGAAGGAAGAGTTTGGAGTCCACCATGACATACATGATAGAGCAAGAGTCCTTGATGAGTAAAGTCAATTCTTGAAGCTAAAATGTCACATTAGAACTATATGTGCATGAATGTTTAACTTGTCGCCTTGTTGATAATACATGAGTAATGTGGGTAATTGTTGGTCCCAACTGGTGTGTGGATGGCTCACCTTTTAATAATTGAAATGACCCTTAACTTTTGGAGGTGGGAACTAATTTATTTGCTTGAGAACAAGCAAAGGCCTAAATTGGGGGAGTTGATAAGTGGGGATTTTGACTACTCATTAGCATCTTTTAGCTTTTGTATTAGTCTGAAAGTATTGAATTGTGTTCCCGAAACTCATGAAATTATGCAAAATTAAAGGAATGCTGGAAGTTTGGTCTCCCGAGATGAAATCCGACTCAAAAAGAAGTGTCTCGAAGCACAATGCAATAAAGGGCGCAGAAGCACAAATGTGCGGTCCGCAGAAGGAATTCTGCTGCCGCAAAACAAGAAGAAATATTTAGCAGACCTTTCAGCAATGTGCGGACCGCACATGAATTGTGCGTCCGCAGAACTGGGCTAAGAGTCAAAGATCAGAGAGTATGCAAAAAGACCAAGTCCAGGAGCCTTTGAGAATTGCGGATCGCACAATAATTGTGCGTCCGCAGAAGATTGCCTTGCAGCCGTAGTCCAGAAATATGCAGCCGCAGAAGATTGCTTCGTGGCCGTAGAACTCCACTTCCTGCCAGCCGAAGTAATCTGCGGATCGCACATGGAATTGTGCGTCCGCAGAATCTCTCGAGAGGCTTTTTTGTCAGAGATTTTCAGCCCTGCATAAATAGACGAGTGTCACAAAATTAGGTCAAGTTTGAATATCTGAAGTTATTGTAGCTATTTTTCTTTACTACTTTAGGAAGTTTTACATTATTTTGGTGTATTTACATTATATTTCATCATTTTAATCTTTCATTATGAATTTAATTAGCTTTTCTTCTTTATTTTGTTCAAACCCCATTATGAGTAGCTAGACTTTTACTAGGGTTGTGACCCAACCCTAGTCTGTAAACCTTATGGGTATCTAATTTAGTGCTTGTTTATGATTGGGTGTTGATTATTTAGCTTAGTTCATGCTTGAATTTTAGAATTAACGGTTGCAAACATTGATACATGCCTATTTCACTTAGTCTCTACTTGAGAAAGAGGGACCTAGTTTAGGATAACTTAGCTAACAACAAATTGGGTCAATTGAGAGATTGATTAACCTAATTAAAGGGTTCAACCTAGAGATAGTAATAACCCGACTTGATCTCTTATCAACTGTTTTAGTTGATACCCATTTGGACTTGAGAAAGCTAAATTGGGAAAATCACTCTATGGCCGAGTGGTATTAAGTGGGTAACGTAGAGTTGAGAGTTATAATACACCCCAATCAATAAAACAAGCATTAACGTCTTTATCCTATTAGGAAAACACCTAGGTTATGGTCATAGCCCTAGGCCTTTAAACTATTTGAAAAACACCAAAAACACTGATTCGCTTCTAGTTTCTTTTATTAGTTTATAATTGCTAGAGTAAAACTAGAATTAGAAATCAAAACCTGTTGTGGAAGTGCAATTTAGCTATTCCTTTCGCTTTCATCAAGTGTATACTCCTAACACCCCTAGTAACTCCCTGTGGAAATCGACCCCGACTCTTGTTGGGTACTATTCTTCCAACGACCGTTTCCACTCACTATTGAGTGTAGATTGGACGTAGATCAGGTACCTCATGGAAATGCTTGATAGATCTGGTGTGAAAGCGGTTGTTCTTATTGAGTTGTTGCTGGTTTTCCTTTATTTGGTAACACCGGACTTAGATTGTATTCATTTTACTCTACAACACTATTACCCGACTGCTTCCTGTTAAGTATTGTTGTTACTAGTGTATCATTGCAAGCATTATTTTGTATTCCTTATCCTGCTTAGATTTATATTAATATTGTTTCTCTGTTAGTTTACCTTCACACTTGTTCAGGTTGTTTAGTCCGGTAGGTGTCTTGACTGTCCCTCGTCACTACTCCACCGAAGTTAGTCTTGATACTTACTGGGTACCGCTATGGTGTACTCATACTACACTTCTACACATTTTTGTGCATATCCAGGTGCCACAGTTATAGTTAATTTCTAGCTAGCTGGTCGAGCACTACTATGGAGACTCAAGGTAAACCTGACATCGCATTTGCAAGCCTCAGAGTCACCTTCAGATATTGTACTTGTATTGTTTAATTCTTTATCGAACAGTTGTATTTAGGGATTTTTCTAGTAAACTCAGTAGAGCTTATGACTTGTACTATCGGTTTTGGGATTGTAAGTTGCGTATAAAGATTTCTATTTCATACTTATCAGTTGATGGTTGAATTCGTCTATTAATTCAGTAAGTGTTAGGCGTACCTAGTCTTAGGGACTAGGTATCGTCACGACATCCTTCGGAGGAAAATTGGGCTTGTCACAAATCATTTTTAGTTAATTAAGATAATTAATTTTTACTAATTAAACCAAAATTAAATTATAGTAAATATAATTAATTATGATTACAATAACAATAATATACCCAGCATTATCCCACAGTGTAGGGTCTGGGGAGGGTAGTGTGTATGCAGACCTTACCCCTACCTTGTGAGGATAGAGAGGTTGTTTCCAATAGACAAATTAATTATGATTCATTCAATTTAAACATAAATTATAAGTTCAATTCATATCCAAAAGGTTCAACACTTATCCCTAAAAGTTTAATTCATATCCAAAACGTTCAACCATTACACCTAAAAGTTCAATTCATATCCTAAATATACCCTAAACAATTCAATTAACCTCACAAAACATAAGCTCTAACCAAAATATATAATTAATCAATCATAATAAAAAAAATGAAGGTATATATATGAGACGTTTATTTTATTCGAATTTCATATTTCGTCTTATAAATTCATTCATTTTATAACTATGTAAGGACCCGACCAGTTCTTTTGAGAATTTACACTTTGCTCGGTAGTTTTCGGACATGAGTAGCTCCGTATGATGTATTATGAATTAAAGTGAATCGTCGGTTTTGGTTTTCAGGTTATTCAGAATTGATTTGGAAGACGAATTCCCAGCTAGAAGCTTTAAATTTGAAAGGTTTGACCAAGTTTGACTTTTAGTAAC
The DNA here is from genome assembly GCA_000715115.1 of Nicotiana otophora. Lineage (NCBI taxonomy): Eukaryota > Viridiplantae > Streptophyta > Magnoliopsida > Solanales > Solanaceae > Nicotiana > Nicotiana otophora. Next base: position 74,434 of record AWOL01S0008860.1, read on the forward strand.
TGACCCCGGATTGGATTTCTGATAGTTTCATTAGCTCTGTTGGGCGATTTTGGACTTAGGAGCGCGTCCGGATTGTGGTTTGGAGGTCCGTATTAGAATTTGGCTTGAAATGACGAAAGTTGGAATTTTTAAAAGTTTGACCGGAAGTGGACTTTTTGATATCGGGGTCGGATTCTGCTTTCGGAAGTTGGAGCAAGTTCGTAATGTCAAATGTGATTTGTGTGCAAAATTAAGGTCAATCGGACGTGATTTGATAGGTTTCGGCATCGGTTGTCGAATTTGAAGTTTCAAAGTTCAACAATTTTGAATTGAGGTGTGATTCGTCGTTTCGATATTGTTATGTGTGTTTTGTGGCCTCGAGTAGGTTTGTATTATGTTATGGGACTTGTTGGTAAGTTTGGACGTGGTCCCGAGGGGCTCGGGCGTGTTTCGGATTGATTACGGGTTGTTTTTCCTTTATTTTTCACAGTTGTGTTATGCTGGTTCTGGTATGACCGCACTTGCGGCTGGTTTGCGCATGTGCAATGGTCGCAGAAGCGAGAAGAGGCTGGGTGAGGTAAACCATAAAAGCGAATTTTTGTAGTGCACCTGCGTGCGCGCAGATGTGGGATTTAGATTGCAGGCGCGTAAGGCTTTGCAGAAGTGGAATTTAACATCCGTAGGAGCGGGGATTTCTGGGCAAGGCTATTTTTGCAGAAGCAAAGTTTTTACCGCAGATGCGATGGTCGCAGACTATTTGTAACGAGTCGGCCGATCGTTTCGGGAGTTATAGCTCCGTTTCCCCCATTTCTATTTCCTTTATGCTCTTAAGCTATATTATGATATACCAGGTTAGTTGGTTCAGGCCCGGAGTAGTTTCGGAGTGGAATGCGACACTTAGTCTCTTATTTAGAACCTTAAGTTGAAAAAGTCAATCAGATGTTGGCATATGTGTAAACGATCTCGGATTTGAATTCCAATAGCTCTGTTAGCTCCGTTAGGTGATTTTGGACTTAGGAGTGCGTCCGGAATGTGATTTGGAGGTCTGTGGTAGAATTAGGCTTGCATTGGCAAAATTTGGAAATTTGGCGATGTCGATCGGCAGTGGAAAATTTGATATCGGGGTCGGAATGGAATTCCGGAAGTTGGAGTAGGTTCGTAGTGTCATTTGTGATATATGTGCAAAATATGAGGTCATTCGGACGTGGTTTTGATGGTTTCGGCATCGGTTGCTGAATTTGGAAATTTAGAAGTTCTTAGGCTTGAATCTGAGGGTAATTTGATGATTTGATGTTGTTTTGAGTGATTTGAAGGTTTGACTAAGTTGGTATGTTGATATATGACTTGTTGATATTTTTAGTTGAGGTCCTGAGGGCCTCGGGGTGATTCCGAGTGGTTAACGGATTTGCCGAAGTTGGAAAATGCAGTTGAAGCTGCTGCTACTGCTATTTTCGCATTTGCGAAAGAAAGAGTCGCAGGTGCGAGGCCGCTGGTGCGTTTCGGGAAGCCGCAGATGCGAAAATGGAAGTCCAAGGCTGGGAACGCAGGTGCGAAGAATTGGCCGTATCTGTGCACCCGCAGGTGCGAGGCCTTAAGCGCGAATGCGAAAAAGAAGAGTTGGGCAGGTTTTGTAGAAGCGGAAATGTTACGCAGGTGCGCGCCCGCAGGTGCGGAACCTGGGGTCGCAGGTGCGGAACCTGGGGTCGTAGGTGCGGAATTGAGGGCTTAAGTGGTTCTCATTCCATTAGCGTATATTGATGGTAGTGTACTGATTGTGAATAGATTTGAAGCATTTGGAGGCCGACTCCAGAGGCAAAAGCATTGCGGGGTAGAGATTTGACCGGTTTGAGGTAAGTAACAATTGTAATTCTAGTCCTAAGGGTACGAAACCCCGGAATTTTTTATCATTCTACTATTTTTAGTGATGCACATGCTAGGTGATGGGCGTGTGGGTGTGCACTGTTGGGGATTGTGACTTGGTCCGTCCCGTAGCAAATGTAAAGTTGCATACTTTGTTGAAACTATATGATACTTATATGTTTTAGAAAAAGTTTCTGTAAATTGGGTTGAATGACATGTTTGGGCCTTGCGCCAGTGCTGTTTGGACCCTTAGGATTTTTTCTTTCTTACTATTCTCTCATTGTTTTCGATTGAAAAATCTATACTCAGTCATGTTTATACTTGTTTACCGCATAACTCATTTTTATGACTCTATTTTGATGCATATAAATGTTTTGGGCTTAATGCCGTATTTTACTGAAATGCCCAAGGGGCTTGAGAGGTTTATGACTGAGTGAGGCCGAGGGCCTGATTTCTGAGGATTATTTATGGGATCGGGCTGCACGCCGCAGCATGTTGATATCGGCCAAGGGCCTGATTGTGAGGATGAGTATGGATCGGGGCTACCCGCCTGCAACATGCTTTATTATTATAGCACGTGAGTTGTCCGTGCAACACGTGAGTTGTCCGTGCAAATTATAGCGCTTGGGCTGAAGGACCCCCTCCAGAGTCTGTACACACCCTCAGTAAGCGCAGGTACCTACTGAGTGCGAGTGCCGAGTGCTAAACTGGGAGGCATGAGTGATTGTGAGGTATGTCCGAGTGGCACGAGTGACTGTGAGGTTTGTCCAAGGGGTTGTATATGACTGATGTTTTGCCTGAGGGGCTGTTTATTATTTCATCATTTTTGCTCACCTTTGCATTTTTCCTCTGTTTGAAAACTGTTGAAAAATATCACTAAATGATTTTTACTGGAACTGGGTTTAAACGAGATATTTTGATTCAAATCCTAATTTTAAAAGCATGTGGTATTTTATTGAGATTTTCTGATATGAATGTTATATGCTTTATTGCTCGTCACTACTGCTCAGTCTTTATTTATTGGTGTTACTTTCTGAGTTGGCGTACTCACGTTACTCCTTATACCTTGTGTGCAGATCCAGGTGTAGCTGGACACGGTAGCGGTTGTTGATTATTTTGGTTGCAGATTTTCTCAGGGATAGCAAGGTAGCTGCTTGGAGACCACAGCCCCTGCTCTTCTCCCTCTTATCTTCCTCTAGTTGTATTTATCTATTTTCTAGGCTGAGTTAGCCTTGATATTATTAGACAGATTGTAGTAGAAGCTCATGACTAGTGACACCCCGATGTCTGGCTTTTCCTTCCGCACTTTCGTTTTAATTTGAACTCCTTTGTGAAGGTTTTTATGTTAAATAGCACTAAACTTATCTTTGAAATGAAAATATCGGTTTGTTTTGGAAATGAGTCGGCTTGCCTAGTTCCACGATAGGCGCCATCACAACAGGGGTTTGTTTGGGTCGTGACACTATTTGTCTGCAAATGCGGAAAGTACTGGGCAGAAGTTATAAAAATCGAGGGTTTTGTTCTTTCTTCATATTTTGAGATGTGGGACTCGGATTAAGGCGAGTTTTAAAGCAAATTTCATCACAAGGATTGGGGTAAGTGTTCTCTACTCAGCTTTGATTATATTCCATAAATCTATTTCCATTTTTGGCAATTGGTTGAGGAATTTGAAATAGAAATTGGGGTTTTTGGCCTAAAGTTTCATAATATGAATTTTTGCGTTTTGAACACTGATTTGGAGTCAGATTTGAGTGAAACTAGTATGGTTCAACTCTTAATTGAATGGGTTGTCGGACTTTGAGGGTTTTGACGAGTTCCGAGGTGCAGGCCCGGGTGGGATTTTTGGCCGGATTTGGGATTTGACTTAGGATTCGATCTTTATCATTTGGAATTTGTTTCCTTGGGCTTTATTTGATGTATTTGAGTTGCTTTTGGCTAGTTTTAAGATATTCAGAGGTCGCTACGCACGTGAAGACATTCTTGGAGCATCGTTTGGCTTGCTCGATATTAGAATTGGCTTGTTCGAGGTAAGTAACTCTTCTGAACTTAGTGCTGAGGGTATGAAACCCCAAATTTCGTGTTGTTTGATTGGTATTGAGATGACGCACATGCTAGTTGACGGGCATGTGGGCGTTCACCCTATGAATTGTGACTTTGTTGTTTCTATGGCACTGTATAGTGGCCCTATCTTGTTGATATCTGTGTTTTCACCATGTGATAAAGTAACTGAGTTGTCAATCATACTAGATACCGTGTTTAGGATTTATGCCGATATTGTTAGGACCCATAGTGGTTGTTACTTGCTGTCATCTCATTGATTTCATTGATATTTCATACTCAGTCATATTCATGCATTCATATCATATATCAGTCTCAGTTTTTATTTATTGATACATCATATCATTATTCCGGGTTAGCTTTCATGACATTGTGAGCCCGTGGGTGAGACTGGAGAGATTGATGACTGAGTGAGGCCGAGAGCCTGATTATGAGTGACAGTTATGGGATCGGGTTGCACGCCACAGTGGTTATATTGATGATTATGATAGCCCTTGGGCTGTAGGATCCCCTCCGGAGTTTGTAACACACCTCTAATGAGCGCGAATGATATTATTGAGGGATGGATTTCCTTCGACAGGGCTGGATTGCCCTTTTCCCTCGGTACTGGTTGACTTACAGTCAGTGTTGTATATGTTCCGGGATGGATTTACTTGGGTCGTATGGGCCATATACAGTACCGAGTGGTTGAGCATGATGAGTGGAAAGTGTGAGGCAGTGAGGTTTAGTACTCTGAGAGTGTGAGTATATGATTCATCTTTGAGATACATGGCATTGGAATGCCCACATGGCATACAGGCATAGAGATGCATTTCTCCTCATGTTGTACGGTATCACGTCATTCATGATGTTTACACACATTGATATGTGGGCATAGAGAGGCATGTTTCACTTGCTATCTGGAAAGAAAAAAAACAAAACATCTAATTTATTGTGGAGTGGATTTTTGGAAAAATTTGTAGTTTTCAAACTATCTCATATTTTACGATGATTTCGGTAAAGGATTTAAGTTTTCACTGATATTTTTGAAAAGTGGAACTATTTTTGGAAAACTGTGAAAAAGCTGAGCATTTTTATCTTTGAGTTATTTTCTTATTTATATGCTCTACGTTGTTATGAACTGCTACCGGTTATTGGTGTTGGACTCGACCTATGTTCCAGCTCGTCATTGCTTTCAACCTAAGGTTAGGTTTGTTATTTACTCAGTACATGGGGTCGGTTGTATTGATACTACACTTCTGTACATTGCGTGCAGATGTTGGATATTGTTGTTGTTGTGCTCGATGGTTGCCGGATTTGAAGATGTACCTGTGTTCCTGTTGTAGCTGCTACTTGTTCATGGTAGCCTTAGATTTATAAAAACTTTGTTTATGTACTTTTCAAACAGAAGATGTATTTACTTCATACTAGCTTTGTAAATTCTATTCTTAGAAGCTCATGATTTGTACTATGTAATGACCCAACTGGTCATTTTAACTTTTAGAAACCCGTTCCCTAAAATAAAACTCCATGAACATGCTTTTATTAATTTATGACTCGTGGGAATGGTTGGTTCGGGATTTGGAAGTGTGTGGGTTGAAATCGGAACACTTGGTTCCTTAAATTAGCTTTAAATGGACAAGTTTAACTTCGGTCAACATTTTGAAACAATGACCCCGGAATCGGGATTTGACGTTTCCAATAGGTTCGTATGATGATATTGGACTTGGGCGTATATCCGAATCGGGGTTTGGATAACCCGGGAGCATTTTGACGCTTAATAGTAAAAATTAACTATTTGAAGGTTTAAAATTCTTTACATTTTGTTTGGAGTAGGATTTTGAGTAATTAAAGTCCGTTTGAAATTCCAAGTTTGGGAATAGTTCCGTATAGTGATTTAAGAGTTGCACGCAAATTTTCGTGTCATTCCGAGTAGTTTAAGTATATTTCGGCGCATTGGAAATAATTTGAACAACTTGAAATTCTTAAGTTTGAATCAATTTGGTTTAGGTATGATTCTTAGATTTGATGTTGTTTTGCATGTTCCGAGGGTTCGAGCGAGTCCGTTTTATGATTTTAAACTTATTGGTATGTTCGGGCGGGGTCCCAGGGGGCCCGAGTGTCAATCGGACGAGGCTCGGACCAAGTTGGAAGTAGGGAGGCAAAACTGAAACTCCCAACTACTGTCAGAATCGCACCTACGCTTGGCTAGTCACAGGTGCGACATTCGCAGATGCGATAGAAGCTCGCAGGCGTGACACTCACAGATGTGAGATTTCTTCGCAGAAGCGGAAAAGGAATAGGAGGCCTGCCACCGCAGGTGCGGAATATTGGGCGCACCTGCGAACGCGCAGGTGCGAGGCTAGACGCGCAGATACGAGAATTGGCCAGTCGAGTGG